>CM038215.1:24051570-24306626 GCA_021442155.1 Cymbidium sinense
TTAATAGTTCTCCCTTTCATAAAATACTTTCAAAGATGCTTATGCCCATTAAATAGCAAATCGATTTAGTTTCCTTAGTAAAAAAAAAATTTCAGCATGCACATACCCATTACAACAAATTAATTCATTTTCCTTAGTAAAAAAAATTTCAAAGAAGAGAAATGTTGCAGGAATTTTTCAACAAATATTGCATCATGCCTTTAGACAACAAAATGATCTAATTTCCTAAACCCTAAAACCAATTTCAGCAATTTCCCCATATGCAGAAATTTTTTCACCAAGCAACATACTTACTAACTAATGAAACAATACAACTTCCACTTGATTTCAACAAGATAAATGCATAGATAACAAATTAATAGCTTTCCCCATCTTGTAGACATGAATTCCACAATTTCCCTTTGCAAACACCACATTTCAAATGGCACACTTCAAACAACAAATTAATTATTTCCTCCTCTCATAAATGATTTCAGCAAACACCATTTAATGGAAAGCAAATCGCTTTGGTTTCCTTTAGGTATAATCAATTTCAGCAAAAAATAGCATCGTAACTATCCCTAGAAGGTAGCATGCAACACAACATTGGGCCATACATCATCCCAAAGCAATTTTAGTAGGCTAAGCATCACATAATCAGTGAATAAAGACAATAAGAAATGAGATTTGGGCCATACATCATCCCAAATCCCTAAAGGAAACTCTTAAGATAATCCCAAGATAAGACATAGCATGTTTAGCAAAAGCCCTAATTTCCAAAGAAGCTCAAATGCATAAAACAAGCTAGGGTTAGAGAGAAACAACCCTGAGGTGATTTACTAAAAGAGAGGAGAAGGAGAAGTTTCTACCAAAGAGCAAGGCCAGTCAGAGTTGAAGGAGAAGAGGGAGCTCGATGCTTTGGAGAAGCGAAAGAGACGAGTCGTCGCACGGAGAAGCAACGAGAATGCCGAGAATCGGGAGCGCTACTGAGAAGCCAAGAGGAGAGTCGAACCGCGTCAAGAGAGGAATGCCGAGAATCGAGCGCCTGAGAGAACGAGAATGCCAGAAATGAGCGACTAAAGCCAAGAGGAGAGTCAATCGCTAAGAGGGGAATGCCGAGAATCGATGGAGCGTTCTGAGAAGCCGAATGGAGAATGCTGAGTCGAGTGCTCTGAGAAGGGAATGCCGAGATGCGCGAGGAAGAAGTCAAGGAGAGCGTTCAACCGAGAGAGAGCAGAGAACGAGAACTTCAGCCGAGGGAGGGATCGCGAGAGTATGCCGTGCGTCGAGCTTCGACGGAGCAAAGACAGAGGTCGCTCGAGGATCGCGAGAGGAGATGTCAGAAGAAGGAGCGTGTGCTTCAGAGAGCAGAACGAAGAGGAAGGATCGGAGAGTAAAAGGAATGCCGAACGGAGGAGACCGAAAGCAGAAACCAGAGGGATCGAAAAAATGAAAGGGTCAACGCAGTGGTTTCGTTCTTTTGAGCCGATCGCTGAACGACGATTTTTCCTTTTTTTTCTTTGGCTTAGTGGCACATCCATTGGTTGAGTGGGCCGGATTGTAGAATTAATGCGTGATTAAGAGATAATTAGCGATTGTCGCGTTAATCATTTTAATGCGATTTATTACTTTTGACAAACCCTAGCAATATCAATGTTGTTTCGCAATAACACAACCGCGATCAATTTTGCGATCGAGGTTGTTTAAATAATGTCATGACGAAATAAATTCCTAAATTGCGCCGTCGAAATTAATCGACCGCGCATATACCGATTCGACCGCAAGGTGTCGCTTTGATAGTTTCGATGTTCTGACGACGCGATTTATTTTCGAACGAGGTGTTTAGACGCCGTCGGCTTCGACTTCGATATGCGCACAATTTCATTGATAATTTGATTTTAATTATCCGATCGATCCTTAATTGATTCAAAATTTTTTGATTAATTCATTTTAATATTTTCGACGCATGTTCGAATCGTCAATTAAAACGAATTTGATCGGTTCGGATCATTTGGGATTTTAAAATCCACCTTATTTATTTAATTTAATGTGGCACATAGTAGGTCAACACTGCCAAATCACGCCGAGAACACGTCACGCCCTTACCGTGAGATTGATTGAGTGTGAATATGATGTGCACTGACTCGAATTTCTTTGGAGAATTTTCTTAATTACCTTCAACAAATAATTGTAAGATGGATTGAATTTGAGCTTAAAGTTTTTTGATTAATAAATTTCACTTAACCATTTATAATTTAATGATTTATTTGATTTTATATTGCAATGATACTTGAGTTTGATTAATTGAGATACAAAGACATTTTATGGTAAATATCCCCTCAGTTGAAATCTTCATTCAACACAGTCATCATCAGGATAGTTTATCATTTCGTTATTTCAGATCCTGTCGACTTTATTAATTTAATAATAAAAGATCGATCTATTATTAATAGATAATAGCCTTTATTTGAAAATATTATAATAGATCATTAAACTTTTAGGTTTTGTTAACTGACCGGCCCTAAGACACAACCGAATCAACCCGTATGTATCCTCGACACTAAGTTTAAGCACGCAAAGATGTGTCGTGGCTCATGGTCTTAATTTCAAATTGATTTAACTTTAGAGATTTAAATAATGTTTCTTATTTTGATTGAGTTTTATTGCAAGTTTATAATTTTTTATAAAATTTTGAAAGATTTCAACAACCTCCACCCCATATGGGGCTATAACGGACGTTCTCACCATGCCAAGAAAAGGCATGTATGGGTCTCTAAAACACTGCGTAACCCAAATTTTCTACAAGAAAGGCTGAGCAGATTTCTTTATACTTGCAATGTTAAGTTAAAACATTAATTTTAGCTTTAGAATTTTATTAAGTTGTTTATGTCTCATAGTGTAAAATTTGACAACATTTGACAAAGATTTGCGCCGCTCAGATTGAGTTACCTGCCCCGCCACCACGCCAAGAAAGGTATGTATGGTATAAACCAGGCTGAATCGCCATTCCACCATGCCAAGAAAACATGTATGGCCCTAAGATACCCATCAAGATTTTTCCGCCACGTCAAGAAAGATGTGTAAGGGTACTTAATACACCTAGAATGTTAATTTAAACAACAATTTTATATTCTGACATGGCTTTGTGTCAAGTTGTATAGATTCCCCTGTTAGTATGAAGTTTGGTAGCATTTCAGCGACATTTCGACAGTATTTCGACAACATCCCGATGTCGTCCTTGTATAGGGGCTACTTCAGGTATGTTAGGTCTGCCCACCATACCAAGAAAGATGTGTATGGATGGAATAAACTACGGCCTGAACGCGTCATCCCACCATGCCAAGAAAAACATATATGGGGCTCTAAGGTACTTGCAAAGCAAACACAAATTTTCCCGCCATGCCAAAAAAGGTGTAAACGGATACTTATACACTCACAAGCAAGTACAGATTTCTCCGTCATGCCAAGAAAGAAAGGCACTTATAACACAGCCGGGCGAGCATGGGCAGTACGCGTACTCACCTGCAGACGCTAAGACGCCAAGACAGAGCGTGGTCGTGAACGTGCGGCTTATCCCACAATAAGTTCGGACTGACTTTGCTACTACAAGATTATTTCGAGAAGGGCTTTGGCTCGACTATAAAGACGCAGACACGAGGGAGAGAGAGACAGGGGGGAGAGAGAGAGAGACTGACCGAGGCAGAGAGGGACGGAGAAGGAGAGGGACGCTCTGTCTCATGAGAGGAGAATAGAAAAATTAAGGTTAGGTAATAAGAGGGGTATTTAAAAAATTATTATTTAATTATTTTATTAGCCCTAATCTGAATTTTCACGCAAATATTATTACATATGTATTATGTATGTCAATTTAGTTTACTCGATGACAACAACGCGCCATGACGGATCGTTTAAGTCGGCCAAATTGTGATTAATTTCAGTTCAAATGTGCGCGTCATCACTTCCAATCGCTCTATATTCACACAAACTCGACCGAATCGAGCATAAACAATCACATTTGATAGATTTTGATGCTAACGGCGCGATCAATTTCAAGAATGGAGATTGTCCGACATCGCGCTTCGAATTGATATGCGTGTCAACGCTCGGCCTCGATCGTCGAATTCCATGCATGGGCCATAAGTCAAGTTGAGCTCACAATGTGAGTTTGACGAACTTCAGCGTGAAAATCCGAGCTAAAATGCACTCGATAGTGCCGAAAATCAGTCAAAAAGACCTCCAATCGATAAACGAACTCCGCCATCAAGTTCAAAACGTCGAAATTGATCAGAATATGCATATTGCGCAATTTGACCATCAACCGATCAAGAAGGGGGGTCGTCGAAGCGCTGACACGCATATCGAGGTCGGGAAGCTGCAACGATGCCCAAACGACCTCCATTCGCAAAATCAATCGCCTCGTTAGCGTTGAAACATCAAAACCTATCAAATGAGACTGTTCGCGCTCAATTCGGACGAGTATGCATGAGTATTGAGCAATCAGATACAATAACACGTAAATCGGTACTGAAATACAATTGACGGCACTGAAAATCAGTCGAAATGACCTCCGATCAACGAATGGACTCTGCCATCGCGTTCAGAACGTCGAAATTGATAAAATTATGCATTCCGCACAATTCGACGATCAACTAATTAAGGACGGCCGCCGATGCGCTGACACGCATATCGAGGTCGAGAAGCCGCGACATTGCCCGAACAACCTCCGTTCACAAACTTAATCGCCAAGCGTTATAACCTATCAAAAGACTTTCAAGGCCAATTGCATCAACATGCGTGAATATCGAGCAATCCGGTACAACACATAAATCGAATAAAATAACGCAACGGAAATAAATACGGACTTCACCATCACATTCGAACGCCATGATCGAATATGCATCCGTGATAATTCGGGACCGATCAAGGAAGGTCGCAATGCGACACGCATATCGAGGTTGGAAAGTCGCGACGATGCATAAACGACCTCCATTCACAAAATTTATTGCGCCGTTAGTGTCGAAACGTTAAAACCGATTAAATAAGATTGTCCGCCAATTCGACGAGTCAGCGAATATCGAGTGAGAGAAGTGACACGCAAATTTGAATTGAAATTGACCGATTTGACGCCTACTTGAACCAAACGGCCACCGATCGTGAAAATGATTGTGTTGTTACGGAACATCGAGTAATCTAAAATTGAATATATATTGTCAGATGATTGCACTAAAATTCAAAATAAGGCAAATAAAATAATAAAAAATATATCCTATAAATACCCTTCTTAAAACTCTAAACCTAATTTATTCTATTCTTCCAAACCCTCGGCCGACAGCTCTCTCTTCCTCTCTCTCTCTCTCTCTCTCTCTCTCTCTCTCTCTCTCTCTCTCCACCATCTCATCATTCTGGTTCTGGAGATTTCTCATAAACAACTCAAGACTATAGCAGAAACACAGAATGGAAACACTGTTTCACGCTCATCCCCATCGCACGCCACGCTTCCAGAGTGCTCCTCGGCTCACAAGACGCCTGCGCCGGCTTATGTACCATAAGTACTCAGACACCTTTCTCAAAGTGTGGAAATCAGATTTGTTTCAGATGAGAGAAAGTCAGACACGCCTTTATGCATGAAAATCTATTTCGATGATCAGACCTCATACATGTCTTTTTGCGGAAAGGCGATTCGCCATGGTTTATACTCACCCATACACGCCTTTTGGCGTGAGGGCAGCCCAAAGATACCGAAATTTATATGTAGACGACACCATGCCAAAATGTCGCCAAATTTCACAATGGGATCTACAATACTGATAATAAACTAGCCGCAATATAAAATTATTATTCAACTAACATTGTGTATATATCCGCATAAGCATTTCTTGACGCAAGGGGAAATCGTTTCAACGGTACTTTTGAGCCATACATGCCTTTCTTGGTACGGATGATTCGGTAGTTTATACCACCCATACACGCATTTCTTGGCATATAGCACCCAAAGATATCAAGTATTTCATACGGACAACGCCGGATGTCGCCAAATTTACGTTGACATGAGGCATAAATAAATTAATAAAAATCAATTAAAAAGCTAAAATTGATGTTTTAAACTAACATTGCAAGTATGTAAGTACTCGTATACATTTTTCTTAGCGTACGGAAATTTGTTTCATACAGACTTGACCCATACATTTTTTCTTGACATGGTGATATGACACGTATGGTGTTTACACCACTCATACACGTCTTTCTTTAGGCATTGTACTCATGTGAGACACCGAAAGCCAAAAATTTTATCTAACAATTTATACTTACAATGAAATTCAGTCAAAACAAGCAATATTATATAAATTCCTTAGACTTAAATTAATGTTGAATCAAATACACTCGCATGGGCCCCAACACTATGCTGAATGCTTAAACTTAGTGTTTAAGGACAAGCAGTTAATTCTGGGTCTTGACTGGGTCCCGTAACAAAATCTAAAAATCTAATGATATTATTATTATAATATATTCAACCTAATAAAATATCCGAGAATCATTATATGATAGTAGATCCGATCCTCAATTATTAAATTAATAAATACAAGATAATAATAAACAATAAATAACTCGATGATGGTATGTTAAATGAAAATTTTAACCGGGACTCTATCAAAATATGATTACAATTTCAAAACAAATTAACTTAGATTGAATATCAATCTAAATGCGAATTTAAAATATCATCATATAAATGTTTAAATTCAATCTTTAAAGAACTTGTTTAAAACTCAATCCATCTTCGTAATTATTTGTCGTAGTGACAAATTAAGAAAATCCTACGAAAAGTCAAATCAAGACAATAACTATACTTACTCTCAAATAATCTCACAGGATGTATCTGCCTCCTCGTGATCACGCCAAGAGGCTAGAGCACGCACCGTGAAATTAATCTAACCCATCACCAAATGACACTATATCATAATGATCAGAAATTCTCGATGTTCCCAATGGCTCGTCTTTAAGTTGTGAACCATGTATACTGATAGAAAAAGCTCTCTCTGTTATGGGTAGACTTAAGTCTCAAACAAACACCACCTACTGATTTTGACGACAACATACACGACAGGATCCTTCGTCAGTCACTACCTCCTTTGACTAATGGGACCGATAAATGGATGACGAAACATGGGATCTAGACGCGGCCATCGTCCAACCATCTCATGATTTAAGTTAAATATAATGAATTTCATAAATCTAAATTCTAAAACTCCATATCTTGCTACTATACGCTACACATTAAGCGACCTAATGACTAGCCTTAATCGAAAGTTCTTTCTCAACATTGTGAAGGGTAATTAACTATAGTTTGCTTAGAAACCCGGAACCGATCTAAAGTCCTCACAAAATGAGTGAAATCTCTGTCTTATCTACTATTCATCGTTCCGAAAATTTCCCACACTTTAAATCACTCTCTTCATGAGAGTCGAATTTTCGAGCTCAGTGACGGCCAACCGTCAATTATGCAAGAAGTATATTATGATCAATTTCGACGTTCTGAACGCGATGACAGAGTCCGTTCGTCGATCGGAGGTCGTTACGACTGATTTTTGATGTCATCGAGTGTATTACAGCTCCAATTTGCGTGTTGTTGTATCCGATTGCTCGATATTCACACATACTCATCCAAATTGAGTGTGAATAGTCTAATTTGATAAATTTTGACGTTCTGAACGTAATGGCGGAGTCTGTTCGTCGATCGGAGGTCATTTTGACTGATTTTCGATGTTGTTTAGTGTATTTCAACTCATAGATAAGTTCGTCAATTCACCATGCGAGCTGATTTATATGACGATGCATTTAAGGTCAACAATTAGATGCATTGATATAATGGTAGATGAACTTATTTTGGAGAGGGAGTTGTGTTGTATGATTAAGATCATATAAGAGACCATATAATATATTTACTCCACAATTTTGTATAAACATCATGATATATTTTGAAATAAATGGAGTGTATTGCATGATTAATATTGTGGATTCTAAAAATTTATGTTTGGTTCTTTCATGAATTTTCAATGCAAAAATTTAAACTGAAATTGACGCTGATTCGACGCTGACTTGAACCAAACGATCTCCGATCGCGAAACGGACTATGTCGTTGCGTCCGGAACATCAGAGTAACCAAAAATCGACATATATAATGATATTAGGAATTTTTATTTAATTATTTTATTAGCCATAATCCAGATTTTCTTGTCGATATTACGACTGATTTTTGATGTCATCGAGTGTATTACAGCTCCAATTTGCGTGTTGTTGTATCCGATTGCTCGATATTCACACATACTCATCCAAATTGAGTAATACCTAATTGATAAATTTTGACGCTCAACGTAATGGACTGTCGTCGACGGAGGTCATTTTGACGATGATGTTGAGATTATTTCGATTTCAGATGTTTCTCGTCAATTCACCATGACTGATTTATGGCGACGATGCATGAAGGTCAACAATTGATGCATTGATATAATGGTAGATGAACTTATTTTGGAGAGGGAGTTGTGTTGTATGATTAAGATCATAGTATGAGACCATATAATATATTTACTCCACAATTTTGTATAAACATCATGATATATTTTGAAATAAATTGAGTGTATTGCATGATTAATATTGGATTCTAAAAATTTATGGTTGGTTCTTTCATGAATTTTCAATGCAAAAATTTAAACTGAAATTGACGCTGACTTGAACCAAACGATCTCCGATCGCGAAACGGACTATGTCGTTGCGTCCGGAACATCAGAGTAACCAAAAATCGACATATATAATGCATATATAATAATATCGACAAGAAAATCTGGATTATGGCTAATAAAATAATTAAATAAAAATTCCTAATATCCCCCTCTTATTACTCTAACCCTAATTTTTCCTATTCTCCTCTCGCGACGAAAGCCCCCACTCCCTCTCTCGATCCTCAGTCTCCCTGCCTCTCCTCCCCCGTCCTCTAAGCAAAGCCTCTTCTCAATAATCTCAGATTAGAAGAAAAATCATCAGAGAATCAGAATAGATCATCAGAAGACAATATTGCTAACGCACCAGGCGCCTGGAGTCTCTGGTTCTCAGTAGCCAATGCTCGCTAAGCCCAGGCACCATAAGTACCCATACACGCCTTTTTTACGAATGGGGAAATCAGATTCTTGTGGAGTTATAAATACCCACACACCTTTCTTGGCGCGGAAATCTATGTTTTTAAGTAATGCTATACCTTCATACATGCCTTTGGTATGGTGGGATACACATTTAGCCATTTATACCACATATACACGCCTTTTCTTGACGACGTATAAGCAAGAAATTTCTATACCTGGGACAACGCCGATGTCAAAATGCTACCAAACTTCAGTGACAGGGGGACCTACACAGCTTGACATAAAGCCATGACACAATATAAAATTATTGTTTAAACTAACATTGTAGATATATAAGTCACACGCCTTTCTGGCGGAAAATCTGCTTCGAGACCTTGAGCTCATACATGTCTTCTTGATGGATGATTTATTTGTTGTTTATACCACTCATACACATCTTCTTTCGCTGGTGGTCCAACATACCCGCGCCTCCCAGACGACGACGGATCGCCAAATGAAACTTTATAATTTGTCATGAATGCCTTAATAATAAAATTCAACTAAACTAAAATTAATGTTTTAACTTAACATTTCATATACTGCTCACGCCTTTCGGCGCGTAAAATCTATATTACGCAGTGTTGAGACCCATACATGTCATTCTTGGCATGGGGATGACGATTGACCGTCGATTACACTCATACATGTCTTTCTTGGCATGATGTGCAAAACCAGTTAATATGTAATATGGAGGAAATATCACAAAATTTTATCTAAAAATTATAAACTGCAATAAAATTCAATCAAAATAAGCAATATTATTTAAATCTCTAAAGTTAAATCAATTTGAAATAAACGAAGATAGCCCCTTAATTACGTCGAATGCTTAAACTTAGTCAGAATGCGCCGATTTCTATTAGTTCTTTGGACCGGGTCCGGGTTAATAAAATCTAAAAGTCTAATAATGTTATTATAATATTTTCAACCTAATAAGACATACGGTAGTTTAATATTTACAATAGATGATCCTCTATTATTAAATTAATAGATGACAAGATCAAACAACAAAATAATAAACTACCCGATGTACGTGTTGAATGAAGATTTCAACCGTAGGATACTTATCATAAAATGCTAATCTCAAATTGAATTAATTAAACTCAAAGATCAATGCAAATATAAAATCAAATAAATCACTAAATTATAAAAGTTTAAATTTATTAATCAAAAATTTTAAGCTCAAATTCAACCGCCTTCGTAATTATTTGTTGAAGGTGATAAATTAAGAAAACTTTAGCTCACAAAGAAGTCAATGTTAAGTCAAGTGCACATCTATATTCACACTCAATCAATCTTACGGGAAGTGACGCGTACTGATCCTCCGACAAGGCGTGATTTGGCCAGTACATGATGCTACATATCGAGTCCTCCGATCGTATTCGCCAAATGATATCATTATATTACGATCACGATCAGCCTATATGCTTCCCAAGCTCTTTGAGATGTAAACCATAGCACTGATAAAAGCTCTCTGCCGCTATGGACTTAAGCTTGTCTCCTTAAACAAACACCAACCCAAGTCCAAGGATTTCGACGATGCGAACCCATGACGCGACAAGGATCCTTCCGTCGGGTCGACTACCTCTCGACTAGTGGTGACATGACCCAAGATGAAACCACGAGATCTAGACGCAAGCCATCATCCAACCATCCGCTTTAAATTAAAATAATGAATTTCATAAATCTCAAATTTTAAACTTCACATGCTACTACTATACGCTACACATTAAGCGATCTAACGACTAGCTTTAATCGAAAGTTCTCTCTCAGTATGGTGGGGGGGGATAATTAACTATAGGTGTTTGCACCTATAGGAAACCTGAAACCAGATCTAAAGTCCTCACAAAATGAGGTTGAAATCTTCAGGTAGTGTCTTATCTATTATTCCATCTGCCTTCTGAAAGTTTGACCGATATTTAATCTCACCCTCATCACGAAGAGATCGGTGACGAATTTTCAGATCCCACACTAATATCCGTTATCATAGATGTTCAAACTACTTGAGTTTATTTTCTACTAACTTAGTTGTAATAGATGTCAATTTCATCATCCCTCTAATATAATCATTTTCAAACTATCCATACTAAATTTTACACATTCATCTTAATATTTTCATTTCATATACTCAATTTAGTTATGAATGACATCTTTATAACCCAACACTCCATATATATAACAATAACAAGTCTATTGTAATTTAAAAAATTTAACTTTCAAGCTTGCATGATATTCTCTTTTCATATAATATTGCTAAGCTAAAACATTGCTTTTTTTTAACTATAAAAACTTAATAGTAGAATTTAAACTATAATGACCATAAATAAGTGGGATATTGCTAGTGTTGCTAATTGATTAAAATTAATTCATGATAAACCAACATTCATGCTACTTATGGAGACACCTAGTTTAATTTATGTAACTTAGGGTGCTACGATGGGCCAGCATACATAAAAAAAATAATCATAAAGTCGTCCATAAATAATTGACAATCTAAGATAAAGTTCAATAAGATAAGAAACCATGTTCCTCCTACTTCGGGATAATCCTATCTGTTATTTGCTTTAGTCAAGGGAAATTACTTTATGCAAATTAAAATTAAAATGGAATGCAAGCCTCTGTAAAAATAAATTCAAAGTGGTCATATGAGTCAAACCATAACAATTATGATAAAGTTAATAATGCTTCAACCAATGAGGGTAAAGATACCTCTCATGGAAATACCTAAAAATATAGAAGAAAAATAAATTCCAAAAAGGTAGCACCAAAAATAACAAATAACATACATCCATAGAAATACAAAGAGGCGAAATAAAACTCACAAGGCTACCAAAGCCAATATAGATGGGCTTTTCACCAGCTTCAATCCATTTCACCAGTGATTCTGGAGGCTGATAATTTGATGCAAGATCAAGAAAGCAAAAGCCAACAACATCAATTTTAGGTCCCCAATCTGCAAGAAATTTCTTACACATCTCAGAGTGCTGACTCATACAGTTGGGAAAGCTGGAATATCCCAGATTTCCATTTGCATGAACATATGCTTAAGACATATACCACCAACCAAAAAAGAATTAAAGGACTGCAAACTTTTACACAAATCCATTATTATGGAATAGTTTTACTTATTTCTTCTGTTATTACTCAAAATCCAATCTATATTGATTCGTAATATATAACAATTTTTCCAGCAGAAATTTCTTTTACTTACAATAGCATATTACTTAGTCATACCCTTCGGCTTGGGAACAAGATGTGGGCTCCAAATATATCCATGTGGTATATCATACGACGATCCTTGTATACCACTCAGATATGTAACAGGGCGCAGCTTCAATTTTTTCTTCCTAAATTGATTTATCATGTCTCGTATACCAAGCCAAATCATAGAATCGACAATCTGATATGAAAGCTGCAAAGTGAACAAAAAAACGATCATTTAGCAGATGACTAAATGAACATCTATATCTATAGATATACAGAATCAAGTGAAAAAAAATAAAACGATCATTATTTTGCTAGGATAAAGACTGCCTATGATGTATGTTATTTGTTCTTTTTGATGCTACATCATTCATTATTGTATACAAATAGAAGTTTTATCAAATGGATATAATATATACTTGTATACAACATCAAATGAGTAATTAAAGATAAATAATGAAAATATAAATAACCATAAAAAGAAAGCATAATTCTCAAAAAAGCTACTTCAAATCCTAACAAAAATAAAATAAATAAATTATAGGGACAGTTTTCCACTGAATGAGTTGACTCATCTTTTAACGGATATATTAATATAACATAAAATTTAAAGTCCACAAGAAAAAGAATCACCAGTAAATAAAAAGAATAAATGCCAATATCTTTGGCCTTAGATTGAATAACAAACATTTCATACATAAGCAATGGATTCTAAGAATGTCATACATACATTATATATATATCATTTCATGTGGGAAGAGATATATCGAACACTATTTAATTTCGCCACATTTTTCACCTATAAACATCTAAATGACAAACCAAACATTCTCTTTAAACTTCACTATGAAAATCAATATGATGTTAAATTTCATGGAATTGTAAGATAATTTGATCATGTATTAAGCCTACAAAAGTAACTTCCTAATAGACAATCTAGATGATAGATAAAAAATTCATTAATACAATTGTAGAATCCAAATCTGTCCATGACTGAAGCAAAACCTCAAAAGATATTGGGAAAGCAAAGTTAATGAAGAGAGGAATACCAGGTGATGGAGAGAATGGAGAAAAGATCTGATTTTATTATCTTTGAAGTAGTCTTAGAACAAAGAGAAAAAATTCCCTTGTGCTAGAGAGAGAAAACACAGCTTAGGAGGAGAGAACTAAGTTCTTTCCTAAACTAAGCCAATCAATTTAGCTATCTTCAAGCCATTCAACCGAACCCGCCAAATTTCATGGAATTGTAAGATAATTTGATCATATATTAAGCCTACGAAAGTAACTTCCTAATAGACAATCTAGATGATAGACAAAAAATTCATTAATACTATTGTAGAATCCAAATTTGTCCATGACTGAAGCAAAACCTCAAAAGATATTAGGAAAGCAGGATTAATGAAGAGAGGAATACTAGGTGATGGATAGAATGGAGAAAAGATCTGATTTTATTATCTTTGAAGTAGTCTTAGAACAAACAACAACAACAACAATAACAACAAGCCTTAATCCCACTAGGTGGGGTCGGCGCAAAGAGAGAAAAAATTCCCTTGTGCCAGAGAGAGAAAACACAGCTTAGGAGGAGAGAATTAAGTTCTTTCCTAAACTAAGCCAATCAATTTAGCTATCTTCAAACCATTCAACTGAACCTCACAAAAGGGCCCCCTCACCCCCCCACCTTTATAATGCTTGGGATGAGTACATGAGATGAGTACAACAAAGAGCAGGCCGAGTATGCACAAAGGCCTCTCCTTGACTAAAGGTGAGTGCTCATTAGTGGAGTAATGAGCCTTGCCGCAGGTATGCGGTGGTCTGATTTCGTGAGCGGCCATTATTCCCTATGGCTGGAGGGTGCTATTATTGAGTCGTCTTGAGATGGCTGTTCTTCCCTGAATGCTCACCTTCTAAGGATGAGTCTCGAGTGGTCGATTCCCATATTTTTACTATGCTCGCCATGCATGCAACGAGTTTTGGTGTCTAGGCTACTTTCTTATTTTTGGTATACAACTATCTTGTAGGAGCACTCAAAACACATGAAAATTTTTGCACGTGTTAAAAGGAAAAATGAAATAATTTCAATAGATTTTATTTTTAAAAAGTAAAATAATACTATTGATTAGAAGAATTATAAGCCATCTTTCATTATGTTTCACAAATGGTCAAATCTTTAGAAAAAGTCATTAAATTTAGCAATAAATTATTCTTAGGTTGTTTATAAACATCAATAATTTTGATCTTGTATTTGAAGGTATCATGCAAAACTAATTGTGTCAATTCGAGACACCTTTATTTGCTGAAAGATTCAGGCTTCCCAATGCTATCACACCTCTTATTATTGTTGATATTCAAATGTGATCCACGAGTCACTCAATAGAGTGCAAGGACACAAGCAAAAGTTAGATACTGTGTCAAAAAAAATTTGACTCAAAATGTCTTGAATCTATCATGTTGTTGACTTCAAAACTATTTTGTATCAAATGCAATTGAGCACAACTAAAATAATGAAGGACCAATGTGATAAATAATGTTAGTTTGGTATGCACTACACAAACTGAAAATGGCTCAATTAAAAATGATGCATAACATATGTGAAATCGCATAAATCAGGATAAAATAGTCTTGCTTGTAATTGAAATTATTTAATCATTGCCTATTTTATGGAACAGACAATGTTGATGCATCTAGAATGTCAGAAATCTAGAAAAAACCTCTTACGTCACTAAATTGCCTCTTAATGAATAATATGGCCTACAGAAGAGATGATATGCGAAAACACATAAAAATCACCCATCCCATAAAATAGACGCACTAATGCATCCAAACGCCAAAAATACTCATGATGGTCACCAACCCATGTTGTAAAAGGCCATTACATGAAGTTAAACACAAAATTTGCTCATGCGGAGGCCACAAACACAAATTCAAGATGAGCAAACAAATTTTGTGAGAAAATAATGTATGCATTTAAAAATATTAAAAATAAATAAAATAGTTATTTTATATAATAATAATAATTATTATTATAATTATTTATGTAAGCATATATATAATTAAAAAATAAAATAAAATTATCATTATCATTTTGAATAAATTAATTTAAGCTATATCAAATTAAGATTAATGTGTTTGCATGTATGTGTCTTAAAAATAATTAAATTAAAAAATTCTAATTAAAATTTCAAATTTCAAATTTCAAATCATATCCTTGCATACATGAATCTTGCTGCTCACAAGTCCCATAGTCCCACAATATGTCTTGCTAGCCCATTTGGCATTTAATAAAAAGGAAGATATACAAACATACCGCACCATTCTTATGTATTTATATATCCAACACCTAAAATTATATATTATATTTTTCTGTGCATGAAATATTATATTTCATTTTAAAAACTTAGTGACTAATATTTTTAATATGATATGTGAGTAAAGTAAATGAGACCTATAACACGTTCATTGTTAAATACTTGATTCCCTATATATGAAGATAGAGTAAAAACCTATAAATCAATAACTAGATGCAGCACTATCATTTACATGATAAGAATAGAACTAATAAGACTATACCTGACAATTTTCGAAGTCAAATATTTTATAAAAAAAGTAATATCATTAACATGACTAGATAAAATAAGGAAGAAATCCGCATGTCTAAAATAAGCAATGCCAACAAGGTTCTTGAGGTGATTTCAAGTGAGAGAAAAAAAACTTACAAACAACCAATACATATGAAAAGAATTCACATAACTAGTACAAGCATTCATTGCCTCAATTTAAGGCCAAAATTAAGCTAAGGCAATTAAATTCACCACACCAAATTGTATTCTTGGAATTGAAAATGAACAAATCAAATTCTACCCAGTCACCAATCCATCATCAATAAGTTATGACAAGTTAGTTGTCACTTCTAACCCCTATTAAAGTCATGATTATTGCATATCATAATGGAGAAATTGTCAAATTCATTAAAGCTCATAACCACAAATTAAGACTCTAATCATCATGATGAGCAAGGTAATTAAAAAGACCTAAAGGGTCAATCTTTTTGATTGGCAAGAAAATGACATACAACAAATCAAAGATTCAAAAGATCATAAAGCCTTAGCAAGCTGAGCTGAAAAAGTGAAAGAATGATGAGTTCACTAGATTATGATCAATTGTGACAAAGCTGGTCAAGCTTTCAAAGATATTAATAATCTTCATCATTAACAAAAAAAAAAACAATTGTGTAGGCTAGGTCCCTATTAAACATCAAGATGGTGTTTAAAAGTGTATCTAATTCGACAAGCTTCAACAATACAAACTTCAAAAGACTGCATAGCGACTGAAAAAGTCTATGATTGAGCCACTGACATCAGTATAATAGTGTGTAAACTTAAATTATGAGATTCATACTCAAGTGAAGGGCATAATTATTGCAAATCATACTTTGATATATTCATAATAATATTCATGTTCCTCACAATGAATAAAGCAAATCATGTTAAGCTCACCTTGATAATGAGCTTTATTATAAAAAATCATAATTGACTAGGTTATTTAATTTCATCACAAAGACATGTACTTCAACTTCACCCTTATGATGAGTATAATTATTACCAACCATAGTTGGAGAGAATAGCAATTGAAAGGGTAAAATAATAATCACTACACACAAGTAGCTATCCATCTATCTTCCACATAAGTTTACCAAGGATGATATAATATAGTTTAACTAATGCTCAAAAGAGCTAATGTTTTCAAGTATATTTATAAGATCCTGGGATCCGAAAATTGCCACCGACATCTTTTCGATAAAAAGGAAAGAGTTTAAGTAAGGTGAATAATAGATAAGACACTACCTAGAGATTTCGCTCTCATTTGGTGAAACTTTTATATCGGTTCTGTGTTTCCTATAAAGCGCTCTATAGTTAATTACCCTCCCAATACCGAGAGAGCACTTTCGATTAATACCAATGAATCAAAAAGAATAGTATAATCGCAGTTGAGTTTAGAACTTAAAATTTATTATTTTAACTTAAAACTTTTGTGGGGAACGATGACGCTCATCAAGATCCCATGGTTCCATCCCGCCGTGGTCCCCACCGCAATGGAGGTACCCAATCAAGGGATCCTTGTCAAGAACACATGGGTTACGCCGCCCAAGGTATCCTCAGAGGGTGGAGTTTTTAAGGACAAATATAAGTCAACCTTAACTAACATAGGCTTTTGCCCAACTAAATACATTTACAGCCAAAGAGCAAAGTTGGAACATACCGGTCGGCCAATTTAATGCCAATATCATCGCGAACCACCCGGCCGAGGGCTCAGAACCATTTATATATCACAAGAAAACCACGCGCGGACACACGCCCCACGGCTTAATATTTTTGTGAAAGTAATTTATTTAATTTGACATCGGTGAAGAAAAGTTTTCTTAACCCAAGACAAACAATCATGGAGGGTGGATTTATTTTATTTATTTTTTTAGTTTTAATTTAAATAATTCATTTCATTTTTTTTATTTATATTTTGTTATTTTTTTGATTTTGATCATTTTATGATCGATTGATTTGAATATATGATCATTTATCATTGAAATTTTAATTATAATCACCCTTCGATGGCTAATATCAATTGATAGACTCTACCTGGCCCGCTTTCTACAGAGGACGGCCTAAATTCATCATCTCAAAAGATAATCCTTCAAAACCTCATCTAATTTCAACATGTAGGATCGCTTGACTTTTCTTTCTAAGAATTTGAATTTTAAGTTTTACGCATGGTTCACGCTCATTATTTAATGAAGCAATTTCTCGAGATATTATTAATTTGAAATTTTATAATATCAAATTTTGTTTGTTAACTTAACGTCCAAGACCAAACCGGACATGTAGTGATTCGTTTTATATTTGACTTAGTAATTACTCCAACATACGATTTATCTGCTTAAAATCATTTACATTAAGATGTCTAATGCCAAGCTACGCCAAATTTTGATTTTGAGTTATAACCCCACCCGGCCCCAAGACCAAACCGAATAAAGATTTGTTCTTCAGATTGACATGATTGTAATGCAAGCATATTGATATGGGATTTTATTTAACTAGGCCCAAGACAAACCGATTATGAATATCTGTTTTTTATTTGTCTTATCAGATACGTCTTTTGGACATTCCAACATACATATGAAGATCTGCTCTTTTTTATGGATATCAATGTTCAATAAAATGTCATGAAAGTGATTACATTTTTTGACCCTCCAAGACCAACCAAGATATAAGATTCTTTTATTTTTATCTAACTTGATGACACAAAATCAGTATAAGGGTGAAAATAATTTTAGCCTATATGATCATAAGTAATAATGCCTAAACGCAATTTGATTTGCTAATAAATTTCTCTTGTATAAATCACCATAAAGATAAAATAATTGATGTATATATGATCATAGAATGCCTAAAAGAATTTGATTTGAATACCTCTTTATGTAAAAATCAAGAATATAAATAAAACAATCTTTTCATATGACCATATACCATACCCATTTATTTCTCTTCAAAAAGGAAGGAATATAAAAATACGAATAGTTATCATATTTCATTTAGATTTAATTAATTAAATCCACCTCCCTCACATGCAAGCTCATAAGGACACAAACTCATTAAATTTATTAAAGAGCGAAAGACTTTACTTTCCTTTCAAAGAAAGTAGGATACGTAAAAGACATATCCATCATTGCATGCAAATGACAAGACATCTGATAGTATGCATTATAAAAGCCACACGTCGATTCCATAAAGAAATGGAAAGGCAAGAAAGCCTATAAAGAGGGTTTCCTTTACAAAGTAATTTACATTTTCTACTCTCCTCTTCTCCTTAAGCCACAAGTTTAAGTTCTTTCAACCTGAGGAGGATTAAGGTACACATATCTTTTGAGTTTCTTTTCTAACTCAACAATTTTTTTATCTTCGATATGTCAAGATATGATAGATTTAGTTTATCATATGATTTTCAAGCCTTCACTATATCTTTATTTATGCAAAATCACTGAATGATAAAAGAAGAGGAAGTATTCATATATAACAAAGAAGACTTTGCCAACATGTGAACCTAAGCATTTCATCCTTTCTTTTCTATCTTCTTTTTTTTAAGTTTTAAACCTCCTACATCCCCACATGCTACTCGGGTTGTTTTCCCACCACCAAGAAAGCGCCAGTATGAGAAATCACACCGAATTTACCCACCAAGATGCGGGTCAGACAAAGAGATTTCTCGCCACGCCGAACAACGCTGAAAGTATACAACAAGATTTCACGATTGAACATGAACTGACTTTAAAGATAGTAATAAATTTGATTCATATGAAATTAAAGTATAAGCATTTATGACATTTCAACTTTTTTTGAAAATTTCACAGCCTCCCTCCATCCCACACGGGCTACTGTCCCACCACGCCAAGAAAGGCATGGTAGGTGTCGGAGACACAAAATTTATACCACCACGCCAAGAAAGCGCATTAGCAAAGACAAGAAGATTTCGCCACGCCAACAACAAGTATTTATAAGACAGATTTCCCGCCAACAACAACGTCACTTATCAGGGTTTCCGCCGATTGGAACAATGTGAACGCACTTATAAGATGAGCAAAATAATCAAAATTTACAATGCCTCCCGGCTTCCCCCCAGGGGCGAAGAGACGGGCCGCCACCATGCTGATGGTATGAACCGTTAAAACATAAATTTCTACTCAGATATAAATAAAAAAGGAAAGTCGATAAACATTTGATTAGAGATCAAATTTACAATGCTCCCGGCTTTCCCCACAAGGTTGCTACATGAGAGAGGCCACCATGTCAAGAAAGACATTTATGTGCCGCATCAAATTTTGATAAGATAAGATTTCACCATATCGGAAAATATGGTATGCTATCACAAATTTAAAGTTTCACATTTATATAAACAAAAAAACTGAATAAATTGATTAGAGCAAATTTACATTCGGCTTACAAGTTTGCAAGAGACTTCCACCATTGTCAAGAAAAGACACGATGTGGTCGAGACACATGCACAAATTGACAAGATAAGATTTCCTACCATATCGAAAACATGGTATTTTATATCACAAATTTAAAACTCACATATGCATATAAACATGCAGATATATATACTTAAACAAGACAAGATTTTATGAGATTGCTTTTCATCACTATTTCACTCTCATAATTCAAGAGAAAAAAAGGCATAACAACGTATCTTGTGATTCCAACCTCCAAACACTCATGGACGAACATATAATTGTTTTAATGCAAGATAGAGACATGGAAATTGCTTTGAGTAAAGTATGAACAAGCACTGGCAAGATGCAACTTTAATGAAACTAAGCACCAAAGAGCTTTAAACTTGCACAAAGCCACATTTCAGATTGTATTTCAAAGGCTAATTAACTTAGTGATCACAAAAGAGAGGAAAACAAGCACAAAGTCAATCAATGAATCTCCCCTTAGGTAAAAACGATTTCAGCATGTATCATGCCCTTAGATAACAAAATGATCTAATTTCCTCTTAGGTAAAACAAATTTCAGCCATTTTCCCACATGCGTAAATTTTTCAGCAAGCAACATACTTACTAACTAATGAAACAATACAACTTCCACTTGATTTCAAGAAGATAAATGCATAGATATCCATAAACATAGCAAGCATCATGACATATTGGGGATTTAAGCCATGCAATAATTTGAAAACCCCTTTTTTAATTTTAGATTTCAATCCAATCATGTGCAAGAGGCATAATATGTACCATTTCTCCAGAAACCAATTTGAGCAAGATGAACAAATGAAATTTATAGAAACAAAGAAGCAAGAAAAATGGTTGCCATACATTATCCCAAAGCATTTTCAAAGATAAACACCATAAAATCAGATAATAGGAAATAAAATGAGATTTGGGCCATACATCATCCCAAATCCCTAAAGGAAACTCTAAGATAATCCCAAGCATAAGATATAGCATTCAAAGAAACCCTAACTTCCAAAGAAGCTTAAATGCATAAAACAAGCTAGGTGGAGAGAAACAACCCGAGGTTTCAATGCTAAGAGGAAAGAGGAAAAGGGTTTCGGCTGTGGTTCCGGGTGCTCATGATCCCGCTTCACTCTAACTAGAGGAAGGAAGAATCGTGAGAGGGAGAAGAGTGAGAACCAGAGAGTTCTTTCTGCAAGGAGAGTGTTTCACTGCGTCTCTGAGCTGACCCAGAGTGAAGGAGCCGCCCGAGAAGGGAGAAGGAGTCAAGGAAGTTCGGCTTCACGCCGCCGGAGCGGAGAGTCGCACCAAGGGGAGAGTCAGGAGAGGCCGTGAGCACCGAGAGAGCAGAACGAGAGGAAAAATGCCGCGGCGGATGAAGTCAACGAGGGATAACCCTCGCTTCTTTAGAGCCGCTGGTCTAAGGAGCGCTGATAGGGAATTAAAGTGGATTAAGAGATTAGCAACCATTAGTCCCTTTAATTATAATTTAATATTATTTTACGTGATATTAATTTACGACCAAAACCCCAGGGTGTCAATTTAAGTTGTCACGCGCCGAACGCAACGCCGATCAATTTCGGATCTGAGGTCGTAACAACGCCGACGCGGTCGAGAGAAATTAGTTTAAATTATGCGACGCGCTGATTTGATCGCGACACTGTCGAATTGACCGCTGGCGCCGCTCGGATAGTTTCGACGCTCGACGCCGATGAATTCGCAAACGGAGGTCGCTACGTCGCCGGGCTTCCGACTGACATATGCGCATAATTTCGATAATTTGATTTTAATTATCCGATCGATCCTTAATTGATAAAATTAATTATTTTATTTTCGGCATTAATCGTCAATTAAAACGAATTTAATCGATCAAGGATGGATTTTAAAATCCACCTTATTTATTTAATTTAATGGCATAGTCAGAACAATGCCCCCAACAAACATGGTGCATGGAGCTGACCGTTTGTTGTACACTAGTCGACTCATGGATCTCCAAGAGATTTGCTGATGTCACGCTTTGTTGTTCTACAACTCGATAATACCGACGCTGCCCTGAAGAGTAAGGCAAGCATTAATTTATGCATGAACTTATTTGTTGTCATTAGTCCAATGCTTCATGAAATGCTTTCATCATCATCATTAACCAAGAGAATGCATCTTGCGGTGACTTAAGACTTGAGAAATTTATATTTTCTCTGTCCAGCCTAACTTTTGGAGTCGATGATTTGTTGAGATGAGAACATCTTCTCCCGCTTTCTTAACTTATGAAGATTTCTTTCAAAATTTGGGATTTGTATTTTCCTCCCTGCTTCAGGCTCTGATTGATGGATGAGATGAGAATCCTTCTCCCTGCTTTTTGACTGACTTGTCAAGACTTCATCTCAACTTTGGGATTTGTATTTCCTCCTCCCCGCTTTGTGCCTCGACTGACTGGAGGAGATGAAGAATGTCTTCTCCCCGCTTGATGGAATTTGAAGATTTCATCTCAAATTTGGGATTTGTATTTTCCTCCCCCGCTTGCCTGTGGACTGATGGAGTGATGAGAAGGCTTTGTGCTTGATGACTTGAAGATTTCATCTCTTATTTATCATCCGCTTCATGCCTGACGGATTTGATGGAGAAAATCAATTATCTAGATTTGTCAGCGATACGAATTACCTTCTCGCCTAGCCGCTTTCGCTTGTAAGGATAAATGCCACCCAGCCTCGAGCTTGTGTTGATCAATGGCAAAGAGTCATCGCCTGCTTGCACATGTAATGACATCATCGATGACAAAACTCCTTGGATTTAATACCTAACATTGGGATGCTTCTTCTGCCCTCCTCGCTTTTGCTTTATCGACTTATCAAGAATTTCCTTCTCTGCGCTAGACTTATTGAAGGAGTTGAGATTTTACATTTGTATTTGATTCCAAACTCGTGCCTTCGAAAAGGATATCTTTTTTGTAGAATTTTGAAATGACCCACACCAATAGGATAATTTCCCGCCCGTCACTAACTCACCAAGTTGGAGAGATTTGATGCTTTGTCTTGAACTAACGTAGAGGATCCCTTACTACGCATGCGGTTGAGTAAGCAGACTGTCACACTACCATATTTCGCGGTTGAATCCCACCTTATACACCCACTGAAGCTGAGCAGCAATGATGAAGGATTTTATCCTGCTAACAGATGGGGATCTCTTACTACGACTTGAGTAAGAGTAAACTACTTACCATATTTTGATCCCAACCTTATACCGAAGACTTTAAATTGAGATTCACATAATTGAGATTTGGGATCTCAACTTGCTGTTTGAAGAATACTTACTATAAATTTTTTGCTGCCTAACGATTTTATTTTATTTTAAATTGTTACAAGAGAATTTAATACATACATTTTGAGTACAGATGTATGGATCTCTCAGACGATGTCAACCCAAAGAGAAAGAAAGGCCCCTTTATCGTGAACGCCTAATACTTTACTATAAAATTTAAAATGCCCCTGCCTAATGGGATTTTATTTTATTTTGAAATGCTTATGTTACAAGAGAATTTCCAATGAAAATTTTCATAAGTGTGACAATAAGGATTTTCAAATGCGTGATTTGTCCAATCACACTTTCATGTGTAATATTTCTTTAAATGCCAATCACCGCTGATTGGTCTTTCACCAAGTTCACAGTCGATAGTTCTCGATATACCTTTTCATAACAAAAGGTCCTTCCCAATTAGGTTCAAATTTACCGCCACTCATGATGAGGATGATTGGTCTTCTCAAAGACCGTGACCAACTCTCCTTCAAAAGCTGATGCATCAGATGATCAATGCCTGGACATTCGCCCGATATACTTCTAGATTTCGAAGCTTGAGCCCCACCCAAGCGATCAAGCTCTTCCATCCTAGACGAGCATTCTCATCTTGGGTAAGATTTTGTTGAATGGCTACTCTGAGCGAAGGTCAACTCGAAAGTGGCAAAATCGCCACCCAAACACTAAAGACTTTGTAGAGTTTTGTAAGTGGTACTGAAGCCCATAACGCCTTCCACAAGTTCGTATGCCCCTTTATTTCGTGAGAATTTTTCTAAGAATTGACTAGTGTTTTTATTAAAGCCATTTGCTCTGATTATAAATCGACGAATATCGCCAATCAATCTTACCGATCAAAATTTATAAACTTTAGCGCTTTTGAAGGTCAATTGTTCAAATGATCGCGTACACCAAATCTATAAACAATATGAGTAAAGAAGTTGGTCACTTGTTCACCAGAACTTCTTTAAATGGTGCGCCTTCACCACTTGGAGAAATAATCGGTCGCTAAGAAGATGAAGCGACCACGATGATGGCGGATCGATTGTCCAATTACATCTGCCCCCACTCAAACTAAGATGCTGCCGGATGCAACGGATTTGAGGTCGATGAATTATGTTACCATGGACCGCATTCATGGCATCTCTCATGATGATTGATACAATCTTACCATTAGACGGCCAATAAGATCCAATTCTTTTAATTTTGAAAGCCATTTTAGACCTCGATTGGTGCACCACAAAGTCCTTGATGGATTTCAACAATTACTTTGTTGGCTTCTTCTATTCCCAAACATCGTAGCACATCCGTCAAGGATCTACGATACGTAGTATTGCCAACATAAGCATATATAAGCCTTTTCAAGTTGTACATTATTACTTGCAATTTGCCTTCCTTGAAGTGACGGGGTCGCTCCGCCTTTCCTTCTCTTCTACTATAAGAATTTCATCAGTGGTTTTAGCGCTCGCAGAGGCTTTCTTCTTGAATGGCTCTTCTTGAATTTGAGAAAGTAATTTGTAGTGATGTAAGGAGCAACATGAGTCACTCGATGATGTTGATGACCCCTTCCAAATGGGGATCTTAAACTTATCTTTCTGACTCACGACCGCATTACACACTAAGTATATGTCCATCCATACTGCCATTTCTTTAGCTAATTTAGCTAAGCAACTGCTATTCCTAGCTCGAGACTCGAGTCATAATGACATTCGAATTTGTTTCATAAGCTCGAGAACTCGCTTGTGATAATTCAAGCTTGTTGATTTTGTAAAGGCCCAACACTGACATGACGAAGTTGAGAATCGCCATAAATTTGCAAATTCGACTCCCATGGAAATGGCTTTCTAAACCCGCCACCAACGCTTCATATTCTCGTTGTTGGTTCGTATTGAGTTAATTTATAAGAATGTCTCAAAGATGCCACCTTCGTGATCAAGATGAGACCGATACCCTTGAGCCTTTGAAGATTGAGTGTATCTAATGGACGTAAGCTCCATCAAAATACAATTCTACATTTGTTGCTTTTCTTTTCATATATGTGCATGATTTGCTCATCGTGAAGATCATCGCAAATGAAGTCGCCGGATGATGAAAGAAAATCGCTGCACCCCTTCACCGCCGGGAACATATAATATCAAATCAGAAGTAAGAAACCATCGCTGAATTGCCAACGCTGGTCTTGTCATCAAGAACTTCAACGGATCGATCCTCGAGATAAGGGTAATTTTACGATAAGATAATGACGAATTTTGGGCAAAAAAATTAACGCCAAACAATGCTTCAATTGAGAATAACGCTCGCTTCCTATTAGTCTTCGACTAATAAGATAGCATTCTCCTTCCTTCCTCATTATCATTGCCAACAAAGCACCAGATTCTTCTCCGGTACAATATGAGAGGCTTTCCCGATCGGAGCCGCAAGAATGGGTGGATTCAACAGATATACATCGTCAAGGCCTCGACATTCTTCGCCCCACTTGAAAGGAGTATCTTTCTTCATTAATTTTGCAAAGGTCGACATCCGCCTCGAGATTGATATAAATCTTCTAATGAATGCTAGATGTCCTCAGATGGAGCTTAAGTTGTAAGACTCCTCGAGGAGGCATTTCGACAATCGCTGATTTTGTTGGGATCGATTTCAATCCTCCACACAACATAACAACAAGGAACTTTCCCAAGAAACTCCAAGGCACTTCTGAGAGGATTCATCTTGAGATCATATTTTCTCGATTCTTTCAAAGACATCCTTAAATCATCGAGATGATCTTATGATCTATACTCGACAACGAGATCATCAACATAAGACTCTACTTTTGATGAATCAACTCACAAAGATTCGTCATAGCTTTTGGTATGTAGCTCCAAAGATTCTTCGCAAAGGCATGACCAGTAGCAATATATACCAATCAAGGCCCCCGAATGGTATGTTTCTCATCTTCGTGAGCCATCTTGATTTGATTGTAACCTCGACGATCCATATGAGAACATGTCGGTTTGAAGTGTTATCCACCAACAGCATATAGAAGTTTTAAAGTCATCCTGACATGCTTTAAATCCTCAAATACATAATCAATTCATTCTTCTTTTCACGGACAATATTTTATCCAACAGATTTTTCAATAAAACCAGCCTTCTTTCTTGGTTTCAATTACTGCTCTTCAACCTCCAATCTCATTCGCTGAGGCTTGACTGGTGTCAGCTGCTTAATTTCATGAACCGCTATATCAGGGATAAGCTGCATTTCAAAGATATGTCCAAAGCAATCCCTCAATTCACAGCAAGATTTTAATTCTTCCACTTTATCTTCGAAAGAGCATCGATGAACGCAGGATCCTCCTCGCCCCAAATTAACTTTGTTCATCCATAAGAATGCCTCCCCACCATCTTCTCTTCAAGTGCCGGTTTCTACTTTTCATTATTTGTGAGACTAACATTAAGAATGACATTCTCATCTTCATCATCACTCATCTCAATTCCCTTACATAATGTATATCCTTGTGGACCGCTATTCTGATAAAACCAAGGCCTTTGTAGTGTGTTTATTTCTCTTACCAATGGTTTGAGAACCTTTGTACATCATTTCAAAAAGAGCTTACTGCCTCCACTGACCCCATGTTAAGATCGATTTTGCATCTGAGAGTAATATTTTGGCATCCTTATGCATAGCTTCTTCTTCTTCGATAACAGATACCCAATCGTGATCTTCTTCTCGACACCCCTGATTTATAAAACAGCTTCCTGCTTTTCCGTGGAGAGAGGTACAGAAGGTCACCACCTCGACTTTGAGTTTCTGATTTCTTTAAAATGGGGAGGAATGAGTGACTACCAGTGTATTCCCGCGATGGATCTATGATTGTTTTAAAGTAGTGCATTGCACCTTACCTTCAAAAGCATTCAACTCATAATCGAGTCAAATGTTCTTCGCCGAGTTTTACTCAAGAGTCATGGACCTTGGATTTAGAACACATTCATCTTCTTTCAAGATCACCTGGGATGAGGAGTTGTTATTGATTTTGGACTTGTTTTTATATTCCTAGAATATTTGGAACAATCTCCTTTCCTTTATTCATTTTATCTTCTCCTCTTCTTAACTTGTTCTTTATAGAAAGATTTGCTTGTTTTGTTAGCTTTGATTCCCCTAAGGAAATAACTAATCTTGATAAATCTTCATTTCATGCACGCAAAGGTCATGCCACAATTTGGCATTCTTCTCCATCCTTTGTATATTTCATACATCGATGCAATGTAGATGGGACAATGCCATGAATGGCCAATCTTAAGGCTCAATGAAGTATCGCATCGATCACATGAAATTTAGCTTCTGAGGTCTCCAAATTTAAGAGGATAATGACCCGATAGTTTTCAGTCCCTTCTCATTGAAACCTTGAACCATGACTTTATCTCGCCCCTATGTTGTACATCTAGAGATAGATACCATCTAAGAGTTCTCATAAGATTCATGAGGAACCGGATCAATTAAGATCCGCATTATAATTTCATCACTTTCACCGTAACATACATAGGCTCTGAAAAGCATTGGGATCATCTTCAAAATGTGACCATGGAGGCTCAAACGCAAGTCTCACAACAGAAAATATGCTTCAACTTTCGAGAGCTTCACTAAGGTATTGAGATCTTCCGACATTATTCAGATACTAAGTCGCTACTGAATTTTCCTTGATGGGATAATATTAATGATCCCTTTGATGAAGGCTTCTTATTTGAATCCTGTGATAACTTTTCTTTGACTTCAATTTCTTTTCCTTTATCTCTTTCCTCTCGTTTGAGATGGTAGACTGACCACTCTCAACTGCATTACCATTTGCATCAATCTGATGACTCAGCTTCAAAGATTCCGCTTCCCCTCTAATGATGACTGTAAGATTCGTAATCACCGCCCGCTTTATATTTTTATGTTGTTGATATGGTGAGCTCGTTCATCTTCATCCGGGAAACAGAGTTCCTCTAAGTCATATCAACTTCATGCATCATCAAGCAAGACTCAAGAGAAGTTCTTCGCCTTCTTCCCCGCTTCTTCATCGACCAAGATTTGAAACGAATTTCGCAAGGATAGTCGCCTTGTGATCAGATGTAATCTTCCATATTATTGATGATCTTCGTGTTACGCTACCATCCATAGTAAGTAGAATATTTTGCTACTATCTTCTTCTTTTATTTAATTTATTTTTTGTTCGTGTTTTAGCCTTCCTTCAGATTTGGCTAGCCGTTTCGTGAGATGAACTAGCCTTCCCATAACTTAGTTTTGTCTCAACTCAAGCACGCTCAAGTGGTGATTTAATCAATACCCGAACGCCTTCCAATCAACATTTTACGCCTTTTAGAGATCGCGCCATCCTTCATCATCGCAGCCTTCTTTGCTTTATCATTGCTTGATAAGATCGAGATGAGGTGATTACTTGGATTCTTCTTCTGACGCACGTCACAATGTGAATTCACCGCTTTATATTTTCGCCAACCAATCTTTGAATATGTAGCAATCTTCAACAGATGGCATGGCGATATGGACAATACAGATTATCGCTTGTCCAAATCTTCAGTGTCTTTTACACTGTAATGGAGACCTACTTTGAGTGCATGTTTAAACAATTTACACTTTCCCTTTTAAAAGAATACTCTTGTTCGCCTTTTCTTTTAGTTTGGCCATGAAAGTCATTCGCCCTTTGTTCTTTGGTCGCCGCTTCATCTTCCCTAGGTACATCATTACCTCCAAGAAGCCGCGGAGCGTGATCGAACGACCGCTTTTTTCGATGTATGTAGCTTTTCTTGTCACGTTATAACCAACCGCTCAGATCCTTTCAGATGAAATGTGTTTCACCTTTCGTCCTGAGCTTTTGCTCTTTTGATTTATCTTCGCCGCCATCTGAACGGATAAATTTAATTTCAAATTTAGCCCTATCCAGCTTCTTGAAATGTGGTAATTGAAGCCATGCAAAGATAAGTCCATCTTATCATCGATGTTGCCCATCAATTGATCGCATGCTCTTCTTCTAATTGTTGTTCACATTTCATACTCAAATTTCGCCAACGCTGTAATATATCGCGAATACTTCCTTTTCTTCCTCTTCTCGCGAGAGATCGAATGTTGTCTTCTTTTCGATAATCGACTAACATTTTCAAGTTCAAGAAAGTTTTGATCGAAATCATTCGACAACTCAAAGATACCATTCGAAATGGGTTAAACTACCGACGAATCAAGGGAATAATAATGCATCATTACCCCTCGTGTTACCGCAGATGCTTTCCGCCGTCGCCGGGATTACCATTCCGCCGAATAGATTGAACTTTGAATATCCCTTTGATATGGAATTTGATCATACCGGGATACGCACCTTTCACCAATTTTTCTCGCCGCAGCAATCTTTCTTCTATTCAATATAATATCAAGTTGAGAGATTCACCGCCGATATTATATTCTCGAGAAGTGCTGCCGAAACTCATTTATTTCAATCCTCGCCAGCTCAATTTGGACCCATGTGAGATCAAATTTATTGAGGATTGTCATGTATCGCGAGGCTTGATGATTATGGGGGGTGTGACCGCCGCAATATTTCTCGCATTAATCATCATCGCAGCCATTCAGATCATCATTTCGCTTCATTTTCACGCTCAACTGAAGATTTCTTTATCTTTGGCTTTCATCCGACGTCAATTTGTTTCGCGCCGCCAAAGTAGTAGACGCGAAGGTGGGATTTTCTTCCTTTCTTCTTCCTCTTCTTGTTCTCTCCTCAAGACTCGTGAGGATGCTTCCTCTATTTGAACATTTTGTTGTTCTTCAGTGAGGGGAGGTATTAGACGACGCCTAGTATATCAAGACACCGATGGCTCACCAATTTGCACCATATACACTACTTCAACAAGCCGTTCCTCTTCTTCGCCCTTCGACACTAATTTCGACGGCTTTCATGAACTTCCGATTCCAAGTGTGGAATCGAAATTTCTTCAGAGGACTTCGATCGGTTAACCTCCTGATGGATGAATTGATGACGGATCCCTGAGGATTCTCCAAGCGTGTCACCGTCATCATCATATGGGGCCTCCCCATCGCCGATAATTTGAGTCTGATCGGAATTCACACCGATGTCACGCCATGCCTTCGCTCTGATTTCTTTTGAGGCTCAGCCTCCGACTGCTACCCTTCCACCGGACCTTCGGTGGATTCCCTGACGCGGGTCCAAGTGTCACACCGATGTTCACCGTGGGACATGAATATGTTGGCGCCCGCCATTTGAGTGCGGATGGTCTCCTCGATGAGCCCCCAAGATCCTTAATAACAGACTCGTATTTTCTTTTTCATCGCCCCTCGGCTACTGAGAATGCACTGCAGAGCCGGGTTTCTCAGAGGAGGAACCGATGTTGTCCGTATGATGCTTGAGTAATTCCAAGAGTCGCTCCGCTAACCCACTTAAGGTTATCAAACCGACATGGGAACACTCACGGTTCCACACCGGTTACAGTACCGCGACAGATAAGTGTGAGCATGCATCAAGATTTCTTTTTCTTCTTGCCTCCCGCTAAGTTTTGCTCCAGATGAAGAAGCTTCAAAGATCATACCTCCTGAGCGAATGGTTCAAATTGGCCGATTGTATTATTCTGAGGACAAAAGAGACCCGCCAAGAATAACCCTTTTCATGATTGTCGCGGGCCGAGCCTCAAAGATCGATTTTAAGTGACCCTACAAGGGTCACAACCTCAACGCCTTTTCAGAGATTGCGCATTACGGCGCAGGTGACGAAGTTTGACTTCAAAGAAGTCGAGGCTCAAGAACTTGCTCGCTCAAGATGGGAAATCCACGCCACCAAACCTGATGGTAGGCTTTCCAAAGATTAATGACTTGCCAACGGATGTCGGCACCGCCGAGTAACAAGGACTTGTTCAGAATGCCATTCTCGAATTTAAAGGTAAAAAAAATTAGCAATTAAGATAACTGCACTATCACCTTACTTCCAAAAATATGGATACGATAAGATAAAGCATACTAAGCATATGCACTAAATAAAATCTCATATAACTTAAGATTTTGAAGAAGCTGTTGTCAAGTTTAACTTATCGCTTCCTATTTCATTTCAATTTCATATTTCATTTATCTTTTCATTTTTTTATACTCCACGCAATTATAACTTAGATTCGACCCAAAGATGGAAAGAGAAACCTGCTGGAGTCGCGCCAGAATTGGATCCAAAATTCGCCACCGACATCTTTCGATAAAAAAAAAAGAAAGAGTTGTTAAGCTGATAATTTCGTAAGGCAGATGAATAGTAGATAAGACATTACTCAGATTGCTCATTCGGCATAAAGAAGCCCCTATAAATTACCCCTCCCAATACCGAGAGCACTTTCATTGCGCTACAATGAATCGCTAAAGAACGAAGTATATAATCATGGAGTGAGTTTAGAACTTATGAAATTTATTATTTTAACTTAAAACTTTTGTGGGGAACGATGACGCTCATCAAGATCCCATGGTTCCGCCATCCCTACCGTTCCCCTATCCGCTAACAGAGGTAGTCAACCCAACGATCCTGTCAGGTTACGCCGCCCAAGTGTCCTCAGACTGTGGAGTTTGTATGATGACAAATATAAGTCAACCTTAGCTAACATAGGCTTTTGCCCAACCAAATACATTTTACATTTCACAAAGAGCAAAGCGTTGGGAACATACGGCCGCGGCCGGACCAATTTAATTGGTTATATCACAACCACGGCCGAGGGCTCGGTCAGAATCATTTATGTGGTGATATCATGAAGAAAACCACGCTGACAGAGACACGCCACGCCCCACGTTTTAGAATATTTGAGCGAGAAATATTTAATTTTATCGACATTTTTTGAGCAAAGTTTTCTTAATTCAAGACAAACAATCATGAGGGATTTATTTTATTTATTTTTTTAGTTTTAATTTAAATAATTCATTTCATTTTTTTATATTTTGTTATTTTGAATTTTGATCATTTTATGATTGATTCGATTTGAATATATGATCATTTATCATTGAAATTTTAATTATAATTACCCTTCTCGATCCTTAATATCAATCGATAGACCTTGTCTACTGGCCCGCCTATCAAATTCATCATCTCAAAAGATAATCCTTCAAAACCTTGTCCACTCTGGAACATGTAGGATGCTCGGGACTTTTCTTTCTAAGAATTTGAATTTTGTGTTTATGCTAATGGTCACGCTCAGATTATATTATTTAGAGCTTGATATTATTAATTTGAAATTCTAATATCAAATTTTGTGTTAACTTTACTCATCCAAGACCAAACCGATTATGTAAAGATCGTTTTTTTATATTGACTTAGTATACTCCAACATGCATATATATCTGCTTTGAAAATTGTATGACATTAAGATGTCTAATGAAGATGTCAAATTTGATTTTGAGTTTTGTTAACCCGACCGGCCCCAAGACCAAACCGAAGTGTAAAGATTTGTTCTTCTCAGATTGACATGATTGATATTAGCATACGGATTTTGGTTGTTAACTTGACCAAGACCAAACCGATGTAATATCTGCTTTTTTATATTTGTCTGATAGTCCTTAATTATCAAATGTTTTAAAGATTCATTTTTTTGTTGATAAGACAATGTTTCAAATGTAGTTTGCAGCTGATAATATTTATTATTTTTTTGTAACTGATTCCCAAGACCAACCGAAGAGATAAGATCGTTTTATTTTTTATCTAACTTGCATGCCCCTATACAAATCAGATATAAAGTGAAAATAATTGATTTAGAGCCCATACGATCATAAGAAAATGGGCTTTGTAAGCATCTTGAATAAATCAAACCCAAAATATTGAAAATAATTGATTTATCTATATGATCATAAGTAAAAGAATGCCCAAAGAAATTTGATTTAAAATATCCCTTTATGATAATCAACATATAAATAAGAAAATAATTGCTGATTATATAATATATACCATAGCCCATTTATTTCTCTTCAAGGAGGGAATATAAAATATGAAGTTATCATATTTCATTTAAAAGAGGCAAGTGGATTAATTAATCCACCTCCCCTCACATGCAAGCGGCAAGTAACACAAACTCATTAAATTTATTAAAGAGTATCAAGACTTTACTTTCTTTTCAAAGAGAAAGATGATAAAGACGCCACACGTCCATACATGTGTAATGACAATGACATCACCTGAGATAGTTCTCAGCATTAATTTTAGACAAGGCCATCGATTCCATAAGAGTAGACAAAAAAAGGGCCAAGAAAGCATAAAATGGGGTTTACAAAGATTTACATTTTCTACTCTCAAGTTAAGTCTTTTCAACCTCAGAAGGAGGATTAAGGTGCCACACATACTTGTGAGTTTTCTAACTCAACAATCTCTGATATATGAGTTATATGATAGATTTAGTTTATCTCATATGTATTTCAAGTCTTCACTATATCTCATTTATGTGAAATCACATGAATTATGGAGGTATGAGTATTCATATATAACCCAAAGAAGAACTTTGCAACCCAAGCATTTCATCCTTTTCTATCTTCTTTTTTTTTAAGAACAGCCTCCCTGGCCATCCACATGCTGGTTAAATTCCCACCACAAGAAAGGCAGTAGGTGTCTAGACAACCGAATTTATTTTCCCCACCACGCCAAGAAAGCGGGTTGACAAAGACAAGATTTCGCCAATGGAACAACGAGAAAGATTTTATATAAGACAGATTAGAACAACGCGAACTGCACTTATAAGACAATAAATTTGCTTCATATGAAAATTAAAGTATAAGCATTTATATGACATTTCAACTTATCCCTACATCCCCACATAAGCTACTTGTTTTCCCACCACGCCAAGAAAGGCAAGTGTCGAGAGACACACCGAATTTACCCACCACGCCAAGAAAGGCGTGTATGCGACAAAGACAAGATGCTCGCTGGAACAACGCAGAAAGACTTATAATCAGATTTCGCCACCGGAACAACGCAACGTACTTATCATGTTCACTTTTAACAATTTAACGGCACTTATAAGATAAATAAAAATCTACAACCTCCCCGGCTTCCCCACAGGGTTGAGAGATCGCACCACGTCAAGAACATAAAAATGCGAGACACCGCAAATTTAAATTTTGATAAAGATAACATTTCCTACCATCATGGTGTACTTATATCATAAATTTAAAGCTCATTTGCATATAAATAAAAAAAGAAAGTCAGATAAACATTGATTTTACAAATGCTCTCCGGCTCGCGTTGCCATCCCCACCATGTCAAGAAAGACATGTAGGTCGAGACACCGCCAAATTTTGATAAGATAAGATTTCCTACCATATGGAAAATACATGGTAAATTATATCACAAATTTAAAGCACATTGCATATAAACAAAAAGAAAGTCGCAATAAATTATTTATATCAAAATTTACAATCCGGCTTTCCCCACAAGTGGTCACAGAGATCTTCGCCCACCACGCCACAAGAAATGATATGCAGACATATAAATTTTGATAAGATAAGATTTCCCTAATGAAAACATGAGTGATTTATATCACAAATTTAAAACTCATACATATAAACATGTGCATATATACTTAAACAAGACAAGATTTTACGAGTATCATTTTCATCACTATTTCACTCATAATTCAAGAGCAAGGAAGATAACAATGTATCGATGATTCCAACCTCCAAACACTCATGGACTGAACATATAATTGTTTTAATGCAAGATAGACATGGAAATTGCTGAGTAAAGTATGAACAAGCAGCAAAGATGCAACTTTAATGAAACCAAGCACCAAAAATGATTTTAAACTTGCACAAAGCCACATTTCATCAGTTTCAAAGGCTAATTAACTTAGTGATCACAAAAGAGAAAAACAAGCACAAAGTCAATCAATGAATTTCCCCTTAGTAAAACGATTTCAGATGATCATGCCCTGGGATAACAAAATGATCTAATTTCTTGGTAAAACAAATTTCAGCCATTTTCCCACATAAATTTTTTCAGCAAGCAACATACTTACTAACTAATGAAACAATACAACTTCCACTTGATTTCAAAGATAAATGCATAGATATCCATAGAACATACAAGCATCATGACAGGGACTAGATTTAAGCCATGCAATAATTTGAAAACCCCTCTTTAATTTTAGATTTCAACAATCATGTGCAAGAGGCATAATATGTACCATTTCTAGAAACCAATTTCAGCAAGATGAACAAATGAAATTTATAGAAACAAAGCAAGAAAAAATGGTTGGGCCATACATTATCCCAAAGTATTTTCAAGAAGATAAACACCATAAAACTAGAGATAGGAAATAAAATGAGATTTGGGCCATACATCATCCCAAATCCCTAAAGGAAACTCTAAGATAATCCCAAGCATAAGACCAAAAAAACCCTAACTTCCAAAGAAGCTTAAATGCATAAAACAAGCTAGGTTAGAGAAACAACTGGAGGTTTCAATGCTAAGAAAGGAGGAAAAGGGGTTTCTGCTGGGGGTTCTAAGCTCACATCCCGCCGATTCTTCACCGTATGGACTGAGGAGGAGAGGAAGGAAGAATCGCGGAGAGAGAAGAGCCGAGAACAGAGAACGCAGAGAGTTCTGGGAATGACCCGAGAGCAGAACTGAGCTCTACCGAGAAGGGAGAAGGAGTCAGAGAAGTTCTCCACCGGACGTGGAGTCAACAGAGGGAGGGAGAATCGAGAGGCGGAGCTGCCAGAGAGCAGAGAACGAGAGAGGGAAAAATGTCGAGAGAGGAAGTCAACGAGGGGATAACCCTCGCTTCCTTTCCGCGGCTCGATTGGTCGCGAGCGATTAGTAGGGAATTAAAGTGATTAAGAGATTAGCAACCATTAGTCCCTTTAATTATAATTTAATATTATTTTATGTGATATTAATTTACGACAAACCCCAAATACCAATTTAAGTTGCCGCGTCAACGCAACGACGATCAATTTCGGATCTGAGGTCGTCGGACAACGCCGACGGCCGAAATTAGGTTTAAATTATGCGATTTTGCCGATTTGATCGATGTTCGCGACACTTTGCCGACCGCCAAGGCCGCTCGATGTTTCGACGCTTCGCCACAATGATGAACTTCGCAAACGGAGGTCGTTAGACGCCGGGCTTCCCGACTTCGATACGCCAATTTCATAATTTGATTTTAATTATCCGACGATCCTTAATTGATTCAAAATTTTCGACATATTTTAATATTTTCGACGATAATCGTCAATTAAAACGAATTTGATCGTCGATCGCGATGGATTTTAAAATCCACCTTATTTATTTGATTTAATGTGGCACATAGAAGTCAACAATCACACTCAAAATTCTGCGGTTAGGGTGTGGCAACAAAGGTCATGACAAATTAATTAACCTAATTGTGAAGAATTTTTTATATTACGACTAGAACTTAAACGTCGAATGCATATAAGTTGAGCCATAAGCCACACTAATAGGCATGAAACCTGACATTAGCCAAGGTAGTTTTAAAATTTGTCAAAAGCTTCCCAGTTCTATATGTTATCCAAGGAAGACGCCCCATGGCTGGACGAATTTTTCATTTAGGTAAGATCAATTACCACCAAACTTCAATAAACTAGAATCCATAATAACCTAAATTGGTAGAATTTTGATCAAATTTCTCATCATTTTCCAACCATATGTTCTAAACCAACACTTAACAATGGGACCAACTTAATAATAGAGGGTGATTTCAATAAGCTAGGGTGCCAGCTTAGGGAGACACCTATAATTAGGTGAGACTACTCATAATAAGATTTTTGCACTAAACAAACATACTACTATAGTAACCAACAAGTCCAACCAGTAAACAAATTACAATTGAATAAGAGGTTGCTCTAAAAAGCATCTTTTCTCCTACCATTGTAGCCAAGTTATTCACTTTTTGAAAGTTACAATGCAAAAGCCTCCAAAGCAAAAAAAATCATATAGAGATTAATGAGGAAGATCAATATTTAATAATGTGATAAACTTCCAAAGCTAATTCAATAGACTACACCACTAATCATAGTCAATAATTGTAGTTTCCATTAACAATGACTTCAACTTCTATGAAGGATTAAGCATAACAATCTAATTGATGAGCTAAGTCATCCTTCAAGGTAGAGTTGATTGGCTTGGTTCCAAAATAAATTAAAAAGTTCTCCTTCAACTTCTACAAAATATTCTAAGCTTTCGTGGAGAGGAAGCATAAGAAGTCCAGACACAAACATTGATAGACTCATAATGGCAAAAAAATTAGCATGCCTTTGAGTATATTAGATAAGGACTCCAATGATAAGTTATTTCTTAAAATTGTACCACCTTTAAAGATAGTGATTGATTGATTAAGCTCTATTTCTAAAAAAATGGATGTGGCATTCAAGCACTATTCTCAGGCATCCATCACCAAAAGGTCTTATTAGTTAAAACAAATATAAATCTAAAAAAAAAGCCTGGTGAGCATCAAAGCATATCACAATGGAACTTAACCTAAATGCCCATTGTTGAGAGTTCTGGCCTAATTAGGATAAAAAAAGAAGAGACAAAAATATAAAAATAATACAATATTCCTCCAATAATATCTTGCTAATCTCCATCTCAAAGGGTTATCCAAGAAAATAAGAAAAAACATCAAGAATTTCCCTCTCAACGTAATACTAACATGAGATGATCTCAAAAGCTGGAGTAAAAGAATAGCTTTGTTAATTCAACCAAACTAATACTCTGTGCCACCTTGATTATAATTTAAGGTTAAGAGTCTAAATTCGCTTTAAGGAGATTGTAATCATTTTCATTATCAAGAATTTGTGAAATCGCAAACTCTCTAAACTTATAAACAGTTCATGAGGCAGCCACATCCTCAGTCTCGAATGATTCGCCTTCTTTAGGATACCAAGGCCAAGAACAATAAGCTTAATCCTCATTGCCTAGAAATAAAGTTGTCTAAGAAAATTGGGATGTGACAAATATATTCTTATTGATTCAAGTTCAAAGCCAAATATATATATATATATATATATATATATATATATATATATATATATATATATATATATATATATATAGGCTAAAAGGTTGAGAAGCAAGGTAAACTAGAAAGTGGGCAACACTACTTAGTCCCCTACTTATAGGTCATCACTAATGCTCACCTTGAAATTATAAATCAATGATAAATTTAAGGTCATCATGGTTTTCTAGAATGTTGAAAAAAGTAATTTTTTAGCAAAATATTATAACTAGATAATGAAATGAGTAAACAAATGAAAATTAAAGTGAATTGTCAAATTATAACATACATGCAAAAGAACATTACATATAATAATATCATAAGGTATAAAATATCCATTTCTAAATTAAAAGAGATCTAAAATCAACTTTCATGTGTAGCCTAGCTTATAGGCTATGAATGAGAGGGAGGTCGATAAATTTTATTCTTATTTCTTTCACTAGAAGACCAAGATTTAAAGTCTCATATTCACTTAAGAGTCAACATTTGGCAGGCTAATGTTTTAAATAAAAAACTACTCAGGTAAAGTGGCATCAACATCCTCACAAATAATAATGGGACCAAGTGCTAATTTTGTTGGATGGTATGAAGCAATGGTTTTGGATGCATAAGAGAATATGCTATTTTTCACAAGATTTATTTCAATAAGTAAAGGCTTTTGCAAGTTATAACACTACTAATAAATTTAGTGTTTATTTGAAGTTTTGTGTACATGCTTGAACTGAGGAAGATAAAACTGCTTCTACAACAAGAGATACTTTGATCATTATCACGCTCCCCACAATCCACACTATAAGGATCAATGACAAACGTTTTTATAAGTTCTCAATGAGCAATGTAGCTATCTAAGTAATTGTGCCCAAAAATTCTACAAGTGCTGTAATACAAAGGAATACCTTTAAACACAAATTCATGTCATCAATCATAAAATTAATCTAGTCAACCTGAACCAATTTTTTTCAAGTCAAGTTTATGTTGGGTTGTCTGGTCATATCAATTATTGACACTTCTAACAAATCATTAACCTCACAAAAAATAAGATATTAAAAATAGATAGAGGAGATGAAGCACTCTCTACTAACCCATGAAAGCCCAATCAAATCTTCCAACCAAGCATTAATGCTAATTAGAGGCAATAATTCAAAGAAAGAAACCTGTCAAACACCAAGAATATTAAGAAGGTTCCAAATTGAACTTTGTCGATCCAATTTCTCTGTAAGAAGAGTGGATAAATATCAACCAAATAAGGTACAATATCAATTGTCCTCAAATCTGCCAAAAAGGGCCTCTATTTTTAGCCGCCTATTTGGCTTCCCCATGAATGGAGAGGTCAAAATATTAAGTCAATAAGGCAGATTGATTCACACAGCAACTTAACAGAGGATAAAAATTTGTCATCCCTCATATCACAACAACATTAAGATATGAAACAAGATGCAATTTCAATTCTACTAATCCATTCACTGCAAGTAGAGAAGTACAATGTTACTCTACACCATGAGTCACTCACCAAAGCTGGTAGAGTGCTTCCCACGCCATTTTAAGTTTAACATGACATACCCATCAAGGTCACACTTCTTATGACCTTCAGTGGAAGCAGTTACATAAGAGAAGAAGAGCTATTTATAATTTTTTTCTAAAACTATCCACTTTTTTGGAGGAATGAATATACAAAAAAAAATAAAAAATAAAAATCTTTTAAGAGAATTGACATGATAAAAAGATGTAAAAATAATGGCAAAGTTGATCAACAAAGATATGCCTGAGTTGCACCCAAGCCCAACTAGACTACTCTAGGTCTAGTATGAGGCCTAGGCATCCTTATTGCCCATATTAAAGTAGCTTTCAGTTAACCAAAATGTTTTGAATCAATTTCTTAGTTTTAATAATCAATGCACCCTCTAAAACATGTTATGAGATTAATGCACACAATATAATGAAATCTTTTCAAGATTTTTTTTTTTTTTTACCAAAAACATCACACACTCAAGACATCACCTTTGAATGAGTATATCTAAGGGGAATAACTTAGCTCACGGCCTTAGAAAGACTACCACTTTGAGGTCCAAAGAGTGGTCATGGACTTGGAAGTTTTCTTAGGTCAAAATTAATTGTTGGTTGCATAAAAATACAAAAAACAAGAAATATTTTAGGATTTACAAGCTGAGACAACAAAAAAGGTTAACCATTGGATTATTAAAAAAAATCTTATCAGATCAAACATCATGATGTAAAGCACACATCTTAATGCAATTCAAATATAGTGCATTTTAGTGAATCAATGCCTAAATGTTTCTGAAATGATCAAGCGGAATCTAGGTAGCTAGCTAACCAACTCAATTAGGCTGTCCTCTTTTTTCGAAAGTGGTAGTTACCATACACAAAGAGAAAGGGTTCAAATGATACTAGTGTTCCCATTAGTGCCTTCATCGACTACAATAAAGCTATTTTACTAGCCCTGCAAGGTCTCCTTATCATGAGCAAAAAATAATGTTCACATGTGCAGGTTGCTGCGTAATCCACTATAGGACAGTCAGACTTCTCAAAACTATTGCCCCTCTCATAGCCATCATTTCATGAGTCATTTATCTTAAAATTCTCCTCTCAAAGATACAGAGAGGAGTTGATCCATGCAGAAATTACTGAACATTTTGGGCATTTCTTGCTAGTTCATTTAAAAAGCAATGAAACTACTTGAAATTATTCTAATCGATACCATCAAAGCTTCAACCTTTAACATGGATGAACTCATGAGACTGTTTTTTATAATATTGTATATTTGGATCATCAATATAAGATATTATCAGTGATAATCTCCACCAGTTGCACTTGGGTTAGCACAAAACAGATAGACCGACTAGGCTAGACTAGGCGAAACAACTGTTTAATTATGATCTCATCATACATCCACCATCCCTTATTGATTACTACAATGAATTTTACGAAAATGATATGAATGCTAATGAAAAATATAAACAGACCTTAAAATATGATCACCATTTATAAAGAGAGTTAAGTTCTAAAGACAACCTTGGATCCCCTAAACTCTGCATCCTTTGTTGTTGCCAACAAATGCCACCATCTATAGCAAACTATCTGTCAACATGTTAATACACATCATTGTCATATCTAAGTCAACACGCAGAACTGGATAAGTATGTCACCAGCAATCGACATCGATGTTGTGACTTGTCTAAGTGCCAACACTACTTGTTAAACTTGCATTGTCACCACCTTCAGGTCTAATAGAACCCTCACCCCTATCTGTTGCAAACTCACACCGATCAATCCCACCATTATTTGGAACATCAACTGCAACTTGACAGAATAGCCATGAACGTCCCTTCAATAACTTTGACAACATATCCAATTGATCGGAATTGAATAGTATGATGCAAGAATGAAATGTATTCTCAAAAAGAAATGTGTTCTCCAAGAACTGAATAGCATGAACAAACTCAGATGATGAAACACAGTAATACAGATAGAAAAATTGTCATCACTTCAACTACACAGTGGAAGAGCAAGAATAAAATAGTAAATGGAAGAATTCTCACTCTATATCCGGCAGGTTGTTTAACACGAGAAAGAGGATGTGGAAATTCACTAGTTGGCCTGTAGAGAAATGTACACAAGAAATATTTTAGATGACCAGTTTATTAATTTGATGAAAACAAAGTGCAAAGCTTTTCCTGCCTCCTAACATGTAACTCATGGTGCAGAGCATTCAACGACTTAACAGCTGGAACTACTGAAAAAAAGTGCAGAGGGACAATGACTCACGTCCATGGCATTGTGAAGAAAATGTGAATTGGAACTTTTAGTGCCTCTGCCACATGTGTGTGTCCTGAACAAGCATTCTTCTGTGTCAGCAGTTGAATACAATATTTTCAAAAGTGTAAAAAACAAAAACAATATTTAATCCCTCGATACCGGAAAGGTAAACAAATATCAAAACCCATCAGAACCATAAATGATTAAATTATATCAGTAGTGCAAGTAGTATCTCCCTTCATCAGATTCACAAATAACTGCTGCATCCGAAATAAATTTAAGGATAAGAATAAATCAACTTAATATCAAACCCACAAGAAACAAAGATTCAATAAACTATTGAATTATGTACTGAAAAAGGGTCAACGCAAATCAAAACCATAAAATCAATGAATTTGCTACCCAGGATACACAATTTAAAAAAACTAGTTTGTGTTGTTAAAATATTTTAAAAAAAACAAATAAAAATAGTTTCAGATCCAACAACAAGATCATTTCATTTAAACACATATGACGTTATCAATTGTGGATATTCAATTCTGATGCAGGACTTCTTATATATTCCTAACCATTTTGAGAAAGATTTTCCCATAACATTTAAAAACCCACAATCAATCTGAAATTGAATTTGCTGAGCAAAACCCCATGGGCATGGATAAAGATCAAATTTGGAGTTTTGGTCTACTTGCAGTTTTTACTAACTCATTCCTCTGCAAAATTATTGGTGAGATGATTTCAGAACTTCTGTGTACTGAGTACACATTATGAGTCCCATATAATTAGTACAGAGAAAATACACAACAAAATAATTGAGCTAAGCTCCCCTAACAATTTCTCCATTGAAGAATGGAAATATGATCAACCTACCTCATTTTTGTAAGAAAATAACTACTGCAGGATTTATCCAAATATTCCACATTTCCAATTTTGACAATCTCTCCTGTAATGCATGGGTTATAAAATAGATAAAATACCAACAGCTTGACACTTTATTTTACTTCTTATAAACGCAAGTTCATCCATACCAACTACATTTGGAACCTTCACCACCACTACATGACAACTAGTTTAAACCATCAGGATGATGAAGATTTTTTATTTTTTATTTTTTATTTTTGATTGACAAAACTTCTGCATATTTAAAAATAATTCAGGTGGTACATGGTTGTCACTATAAAAGCAAACTAAGCTTCATTTTTCCTCATCCATAACTGCAATTATTAAAATAAAAACTAGTAGCTAATTTTGTTTAAACTCAGCTATACTTTCCCTCATTTAGCCCCAGGCCCTATAAAGCACGATGAGGCCCTGCCTATCACTTGTTAACCTTCATGAGACAAGATCCAAAGTGCAAGGCACCTTAGCCTAGCGGTTGAGAGCATTGCTTTCAACAGAGGTCTAGACTTCAAGTCTTGAAAAAAAAAATATTTTTATTTTTATAAAATTTACTCTTTCTAGAACATGTTTTATTCACAAAGAAAACCAAACAAGCCACAATTTGAAGAATATCATGTCATGAACAAGAATGAATAACATCACCAATTGTGGTTATACGTAAGTTGACACCTCAGATAACTCGATGCACCCGCACTCCTTAAAACAGTAGCTTATCATTCTATGGAAGTATAGCATGTTGCAGGCAGTGTTTTCTAGCAAAGTCAAAAATAATAGATCTTGACGTAAAGAATGGACATCATTGCAGAAAACAAATTAAAAAAAAAAACTCTGAATAAACCCTTGCCATCAGTTCCTCTTCAAAAAATAAAGAGACTCATTGAATTAGGTCTATTATGGTGGAATTAATGTGTTTTATCTATGTAGGAAAAGGAAAAAAAAACCACATTGCTATGCAAGGAGCAGTTAAAAGCATAATTTTGTAGCTAAAAAGAAGCTCTAAGACAAATTTAAACAATAGACACTATGATAAACAAGATAAAAGAAAGCTACAAACTAGGTATAAACCAATTTACACTAACCATAAGCTGGTGGATTTGCAATAATAGCATCTGCTTTGAAGGGAATACCATTATCCATATCTGGGTCCTTGCAAGCTGAAAGCAAAGAAAATATAATTTCCTTGATTTGTTTCCGTTGAATAGGTATCTCTGAAGGTGATGAAGGCAGAAATCCTTTATTCTTGACCATATCTGTTCATACCAAGTGTTACCATTCAATGATTATCCAATCAGTTCATTTAAATGTAAATATCACCATCCATGTAAACTGCATACATTCGGCAAGGACTTTAGGATCTCCTCCTAGCGGGTAAAACTCAAGTCCAGCAGTTAACACAAACTCTTTAAAGTTAGCATGAGTTGCTAATCGGACACGATGTCCATAGTCCTGACAGAAAATCATGCCATTGTTAGAAGCATTCTAAATCAAAATAAAAAAAAATGATGCAGGAGCTGAGAAAGAAGTATAATTGAAGTAAAACCACCGGCTTGAAAAAGGCATACATCACAAACAAAATCAACAAAATACAAATCTGTGAATAAAGCGCTGATAAAATAACTAAAGAAATTACAAAAGAAACAGTATTACCAGTCTTTAAGAACTTAAGCAGTCAGGCAAATGAAACAGTGTGGCTTGGTGCTCCAATCACATGAGAACATTGTGTAGGCTGATTCATCCTCAAGGAACTCAAGATCACCCACAATAAATTCAAGAAAAAATCCAGTAGCTAATGCAAGGAAAAGAATAAAAATAACAAAGAAAACCATCTTTGACGACTAGATCCTTTATGGAGACCAAATGAATCTGACTGTATAACATATGGTTGGCAGAAGCTACGATAAGTGTCATTTCAGCCTATAAATTTAGGCCCTTCAAATGATAACCAAATTTGCTAATTAAATCCCAAAACGGCCCTTGACTATTCATGTGTGACTAATTTAATCTCAAAGTATCACATTTCTCTAATTTAGTCCCTTGATCATGCAAAATTAATCCAAAATAGTCCCTAATACAAAATTGCTCTTAGTCACTTAATTATATAAAATTATTCCAATTTAGTCCTTGATGGGCCATTTTAGATCAATTTTGTATAGTCAAGAAACTAAGTATAAGAAATATGCTAATCTAGGACTAAATTGGCCACATACAAATAATTGAACGATTATTTTAGATTTACTTCTAACAATCACTGCAACTTACTTTTTCTTTTGACTTTACAGAAGTGATAAATTTTTATTCTCTCTAAATTTAGCATTTTAAGTAAAGCTTAGTAGTTTCTTTCTTCAACAATGAAGAACAGCAGCTTCATGTGTGAAAACAGAGCATACTAGAGGACAGGATTATCTTGGTAGAATTCATCTTCATATACCTAGCCTGTTAATCTTCAAAGATCCAATATTCTTATTTCTTACTACTGTGTCAAGTAGCAAAATTAGCAATGCTTGAAGTATGACTTCAAGATGAAGTAGAAAGCTAATAGTGCATCTTCTATCAAGGAAAAGGGTTAAGGCAGTTTCTCTGTTCTGCAACTCCTCATGATAGCTGCTCATTGTTGCAGCAGCTTTCAAGCCTTTTAAACTGCAGATTTCATCTGTCCTAAATTATCCAATAAATATTTTAACGTAATTTTGGAAGAAAATTATACAAGGCAGAGCAGTAATTATAAATATATACACCTTCGAACGCAACAAAAGAAGATAAAAAATAATAATTACCTATGGTGAGATTGTGAAACTTAAAAAGAAGGGTTGTTAGTCTTCCAAGAAAGATGGTAAAGCGAGGGCTATTAGAAATTTAAAATTAAACCAAAATGACATGGAACCAAAAAAGTATTTTAATTAGGAGTGAAACAATTGCTTATTAGTTAAAACTAAATAGTACATAAGCATATAGTAACTATAAAAATAGTTAGAAGTATTGCAAAGAGTGTAATGAAGGAAATAAAGATACAATTTTTAATGATTTATATAATAGACTTTCGTACTAAGGAGGGAGAAAATGTGATAGGAAAAATACATAAGACAAGAGATAAGGGATCGAAAGATTTGATTAAATTAGAAATATAAAAAGTAAAAACAATAGGATTTTAGTTAAAGATAAAGACACCAATGAAAGATAAAAATGTTATTTTGAAAAATTATTGCATGAAATTTTTAAGGATAAATTATTTTGAAAGAGCATAATGAACAATATTATAAGGGATATTATAGACTACCCCAAAAAAGTGAAGTGGAAATGCATTAAAGAGTATTATGTTATAATAGGATATCATAGAAATTTAAGCATAAATGTTATATGGATATGAGATTTAGGTTGTGAAAAAATTATTGATATCAAAGCTATAAGCATATTAGAAATGAGAAACTTAAATTGGATATGGAGCAAAACAAAGAAAATAGATTAAAGAATGATTGAAGTGAAATCTACAAAAAAAAGTAGTTAATATTAAATAATATTAAAACTAATAATATTAAAAAATAAATAATATTAAAACTATTAAAACTAAATAATATTAAAATCATTAGATGAGTAAATAATATTAAAACTAGAGGCTTAGAAAAGAGAACAAAATGATTTGCAAAAATAAGGTTAACACCTCAAGCAACACTTAATAGAAATAGAAAAATGAGAATTCACAAAGCCAGCCCAAAATAGTTAAGACATGGCCAATGATGATAATGATAATATTATAGAATAGTGGGGCAATTACATATATAACACTCAAAATGTAACTATTTACAAAACTACCACCTACTTACCTTCAATATTCAAATTCTCACCTAAATATTGAAATTCACAATAAAATCTTAAAACATTTTTTTTTTATTTTTGTCAAATTCTTAACAATTTGACTATGACATGTGCAAATACATGGATTTGATTGTTCAAAACTTTTAGATTTGTAAATAGATAAGATTTGAGTATTATATATGTAATTCCCCCTAGAGGATACTAACTAAAGATGGTGACAACATAAAGAATGAAAATGCTTCTTTGAACAAAAAAATGTTTCTTTAGAAAAATAAAAAAATTCAAAGCAAAAGCATATCATAAATGCATCAAAAAGCCAATATTGACTTTACATTTAAGCATATGCATAAAGTAAAGTTTCAAGTCAAAAAGATAATTATGGGAGTAAATGCTTGCAATCACTATTTTTTTTCCAAATTTTATACAGAGGGAATTGTGAGTACCCATGAGAAGAGCAACAATTGAATATCCCAATTGATTAAATAGCATCACCAAGAACATGATCTAATCCTTTCACTCCTTGATGATCCAAAATATCCTCACTGATTCATCTCTTTAATATACATATTAAAGCATCAAATGCCAACTATCACACTAAAAATCACTAAAATGCATTTGAAAGTATCAATGTACCCTAAGAGGTATAAATCTTCAATCCAAAAGGATCTAAGCAAATTAAATGATTTCATGCCATCACTTATCATAAGTTGCATAAAAAACCAAATCTTCCTAAGAACCTTTTTTCATGGTAAACCAAAGTCCACTAACATACAATTGAATTAGTCCAACCAAAAGCATTTGCATCATTCAACATACTAGGTTTATCAAACTCTGTCCTCAAAAAACAAAGTCATATCAAAAAAATCACATGATTATCACAACCCTTAAGAAAGTACATCAAATAGAGAAATCCCATAGCTTCTAAAAAGGCGCATTAATTCATGCTATAGTTGTACAATCAGAGCATGAAGGATGGCATAAAACTATGTTACCATACCTAAGGTTCTAACTTTTTGGACCAAGTTTTACAAGTAAAACTCTCAATATCAACCCAAACAAAGCTCATTATTCACCCTTAATCAATTTCCAAAGCATGAAATAATATAACGACACAATCAAATAAAGGACATTTCCCAAATACCAGCAATAACTTAATAGAGATTGTTCTACACCTCTAGCACTTGAAGGGATAATCAACTATATCAACTTGCACCCATAAGAGCCTCAACACCCGTGTTAAAATAATCATTTACTATAGAGTTAAATCTTGTTACAAAAATCAATCTACCTCTTGAAGATCACAAAGATGTAATACATAGAACTAGGTGAGCCTTTTAAAAGTACACAAAATTTTGGGGACTCTTAATGTTATATAACTTTGTGTTATGCAAAAAAATAAACTGATTAAATAATATTTTTTTAAAAAGCAAAAAAAAAACACTACTAAGTAAGATAGTATGAATCAAAAAGGAACTAGAGAATTTGGTAAATCAAATGTAATATAACCAGAAGTTATACAAAAGAAAAGATTAATAAAATAAGAACAATGCCATGCATCATTTAGCAAAACCATAATAAAAGAATTCATAAAGCTAACTCCAAATAGTTTGGATAATACTAAAAGATTTTGGGTATGTTTGGGACAACTGTAACGATATAAAAATGCAGTAGTGGAGTTGCTACAGAAGAAATTGCGGTGGGTATTACAATTTTTTTATTTTAAAAAAGCTATATCATAGCTTTTTAGCAGCCATTGCACTCCATCGTGACAGGTTGGAAAATGCAGTTTTCCCACTGCAGCTTCTCCAAAATACAATTTTTCAAATACCACCTACAATCCGAGGCAGAAAACAGCCCCAAATGAAGCCTTCATCTCCAACACTAGGATTGATATAGCAAGATCATTCTAACTACAATTTAACAATATTTATATTTTAGAACACTATATTGATATATAGTACTATTTAAGCACCACATGTAATACCTAAACTTTCAAAATGATATACTTAAAACTTCCTCAAAAAAATTATACCTCATTTTTCACATATCTTGAAAATATACATATTTTTATAAAATCTACAAATGCATTTCAAACATTTTGATATATAGAATGACATATAAATAAGTATAATAATAATTGTTAATTATTTTTATATTAAAATCATTTGCTAAAGTGTTCATTAAATTTACTATTCATTGAATTAAATTTTAGTTATAGAAGATCTAGCGGTGGAGTGGTGACAATGGGTGATCAAATCATTAAAAAAATGAACATTTTAGATATCTTGGGTCTATTATTCAAATGATATATATAGAGATGTTATTAGTAGAAATCAAGTTGGATGATTGAAGAGAATGCTGCTCAGCTTTTGGGTGATAGGAAAGAATCTTAGACTAAAAAAATTTTTATAAGAAAATGGTGAGACATGCAATGCTTTATGATGCAATGTTGGTCTAAAAAGAAGCATAAAATTAAGTGTTGTAGAGATGAAGATGCTTAGGTGGATGAGTGGCTTTACACTTGAGATAAAATGAGAAGCGAATATAAAAGTGATAAGGTTAGAGTAGCTTCAGTGGCATATAAGATTAGAGAGAGCCGTCTTAGATGATTTGGTCACATAAAACGTCGGTGGTCTAATAACCTAGTTAGGAGAGTAGATGTATTAGATTTAACTTATGGTAAAAGGGTTGAGGGGTAAAAGACTTGATTAGGAAATATAAAAAATGACCTTAATTTATTAGGGTTAAGTGCAATAATGACACTTAATAGGATATATTGATAAAAAGGATTCATGTAGCCGACCACACGTAGTGGCATAAAGGCTTGTTGTTGTTGTTGAATTAGTTCACTATTCATCCAAATTAATTTTTCCCAAATAAAACTCTAGAGAATTGATAAAAATAAGCCCAATACTTACTTAACCCAACTAATTACCTATAGCCATATATTAAAAGGACGACGAATAGGATTCAGATAGGAATCTGAATTTTGAGGCTTAAATACTTGAATAAGAAGGAAATCTTCTGAGGTAAGACTATTAATTAAAATTTATTAATTTTATTTAAAATTCAGTTATTTATATTGACTTGAGAAATTGATGTTTTATATTATTTCCTAAAAAATAAGATCTCAAGAAGGCCTCGAGAAAAAACTTATAGTTCTTGTAAGATACTCAATCTCTAATATCAAAAGTAAATAATTCATAGGTCAAATGTTTATAAAATTTAATTCATATTGAGCATGTTATTAGTACCTAATATTTATACAATCATTTGGTCTAAATAATTTCATGATATTTATATTATTAAAGGATTAGAAATACTTCATAATATGATGTATAGTAAACCACCTAAATATAAACTTTTATATATCATGTTTTCTTGACACATGATAATGTAGGGTGATTTTTAATAAGTGCATAATCATATTAAACATTTAAAAAGGCTTAAGATAAAGATGTCAAAAGATCATATCATGTGAGATAAGTCAGCAAATAATGATGACATGTGAAAAGAGAGTTAAAAGACCTAACAAGGTAAGCTTCAATAAACCAAAACAAGTTTCCCATCCCTCTCTTCTAAAAGTTGGTGTATTTTAATCCAACCTTAACCCATTAGTTAATAAGTTATTAGTAAATGAAAAAGCAAGTAATCTCATATAATAATGAATATAATAGTACATTAAATATTTGACACATGAATAATACAATTTATTTCTTAGTAGATAGATATACTTACTGATTACAATTATCTTTTGTTCATTAAGCTTTTATTATTTAAAAAAAAAGCATTACATTAGTCATACTTATGATATTTTATGTTAGTTTGAAAGATCAATACGAATGTTACTATTTTATACTCTTGTATTTTGAATCATATGCCAGAGTTATTTATCACATTGAGTTTTAGTTTACTATGACATTAAATTGATTATTATTTTAAGGAAATGAACAAATGAGGTCATAGTTAAATTTTATCCTTTATTTTTAATTTGATGTGTAAAATAATATAAAAGCAAAAAATATTTGCAATGTAAATTAAATAGAACTTCTAATATAAATAATTTTCATTAGATTTATAGTCTACTTCGATGATTTAAATTATGCACACTTTAGTATTACTAAATCTGATGAATCTATCTAGAGGATTATAAAAGTGTAGAAAATAATTTATAACGATCTAGATAGATTAAATTTCTACCACTTGATCCTAATTGGTGAAGTTAGGATGGCTAAAAGTGAGAAAAATAGTTGACTAAATTGATTTCCTTTGCTATGTCCCATGGTTGTGCAAGGGGTAAAATGGGATATGACACCACCTCAATTTTATCACACAATTTAAAACTCATATGATATTTTTTCATCTATAATTCATTCTTATGTATATGCACAAGAGTGAAAATTATAAAGAAATTAAGTTAATATATCATATATTAAAATTATGGGAGAGAGTATTACGACACGATACAAAAAATTTTAAAAATCAATTTGGTTTCATGCCGAATAGGTCTTCCATGGATGCTATACATTCGTTGAGAGGTTTGAAGGAGAAGTATAGAGCGAGGAAGGATGATATACATATGATATTTTTTTATTTAGAGAAAGCATATGATAAAGTTCCAAGAGAAGTGTTTTGAAGAATTCTAGAAAAAAAAGGAGTTAATATTGCTTATATTCAAATCAATAATGATATATACTAGTGTTGACCTATAAGCCATTTAAACTTAAATAAATGACATAGAGTTTAACACCCTTTGTCGAGATCGATCTAATTTCTTTGCAATTTGAAAATTAAGAATGCGTCGAAAATATTAAAATTAATTAAATAACAAATCATCGATTAATGATCGATCAAATAATTAAAATCAATTTTAATGAAATTACGCATATCGAAGTCGAAGCTCGCCTAAACGACCTCCATTCGAAATTGATCAAAGCGCTCAAACGACACCTTCCGCGATTGATTCGGCAAAGTATGCGCAAACATCGATTAATTCAAACGCGACGTCGCGCAATTTAAACCTAATTTCGCTCCAAGCGTCGTCAACATTGTCAAAACGACCTCCGATCGCGAAATCGATGGCGTTAGTTGCGAAAACAAATTGACACCGTATTCTGGGGTTTATTGCATAAATTAATATCACATAAAATAATATTAAATTATAATTAAAGAGATTAATTTGCTTAATCTTTATTAATCCAATCTAAACCCGCCCAAACCCTTAAAAGAATCGACGATTTGATTGGTTGTCAAACGCTAAATCAAAAGGGCGAGTATCTTCTCGCGATCTCCCTCACGTTGACCTCATTATCTGCACTCGCTCTTACCCCTCTCGCGATTCTCTCCTCTCATGAAAACCCCTTTCGTTCTCTACTGCTCTCGGTTCGATCGCTCAATCCTCCCTCGCTGACATTTCCTCTCGCGTGACTCTCGGAGTTTCCCTCGGTTCTCGTGCGATCTCGCGATTCTCTCCTTCCGATCGGTGCAGGGGAGAAACCGAACCTTGACGCCATTCATCCATCCCCCTTCTTCTTTCGTGTCTCTCTCGAGCCCCAGCAGAGTCAGGTCGAGGTTGGCGAACCAACCCTGAAACCCCTTCTCCTTCTTCCCCTTTTAGCAAATCAACACCTCCAGTTCGTTTCTCTCTAACCCTAAGCTTATTCTTATGCATTTGGGCATGCTAAAAATTAGGGTTTTGCAAAATATGCTTAAATTCATCCTTAAATTCATGTTGAAAGTTTCCTTTAGGAATTTGGGATGATGCTGGCCCAAATCTCATGCTTATTCTTTTTATGAAATTTAAGTTGTTTAGTTTCTGAAAAGATGATTTGGGATGATGTATGGTCCAATGTTATGTTGCATGCTATCTTTTAGGGTAGTTATGATCTACTTTTGGAATTAGTTATACTAAGGAAATCAAATCGATTTGCTTTCCAAGAATGTGATCCTGAAATCATTTCTATGAGAGGAAGTTATTAATTTGTTATCAAGTGTGTTGTTTGCTGAAATTTTGTGTTTACAAAAAGGAAAATTGTTAATTCATGTTTACAAATTGGGAAATTGCTGAAATTTGTTTCTATCAAAGAGGGAATTGCTGAAATTTTTTATGAAAGTTAAGATTAAAAGCATGAAAAGATGTTTAGAGGGGTTATGTGATTCAAATTTAAGGTCTTGCTGATTTCCCTCTCTTTCAAGTATCAATCTTGAATATTTAAATGTAATAGCCCTTCTCCCATATGTTCAAAGTAAAGTAACAAAAAAATATATATTATATGGCATGCTTTTTTTAATTTATGTTGAAATTTGAAAGGAAAAGAGGAATTTAAAATGTCATGTGACATGAATCTTAGCTTACATGAAAATTCTATGCTTCTTTTACTTATATGTTACAATCCAAGATTGAAAGGAAGAGGCTACCCTACTTCATTACATAACTAGTTGTTATTACGAGATTCCAAATGTGAAAGAGGATTCATTTTCAAGAGTAATTTTCAAATTCATTATATGTTCAGCAAATGTTTAATGTACATGTTGCTTTCATAAACTTATTTTGATCCCAACGCAATGTTAGCGGATGCTATGTCTTGTTTAAGTATGTATGCAAATATATACATAAAAAGTTTCTAAATATACTTTTGTGATAAATGCCACGTTACATTATAATCGTCGGAAAAACTTGTAATAAATCGCTTCGCGTTGTTCCAGCGTGGCGGGAAATGCACTGCGATAAGTACGTTGCGTTAACGTCGCGAAAACTTGTAATACATGTTCATGTTGTTCACGTGGCAAGAAATATCGTCGCGATAAGTGCCCATTCCATCGCGGTGGAAACTGTAATAATCTGCGTTCGCGTTGTTCCAACGCGAGAAATATCTTTATAAGTCTATTGCGTTGTTCCGGCGTGGCGTATGATAAGTCTGCGTTGTTCCGGCATGCGGAAATCTGATGTTGTGTTATCTGGCCCATGCGCCTTTCTTGGCGTGGTGGGCAAATAAATCTTCCGGTAGAGGTGTCTTCACCTACGCCTTTCTACCGTGGTGGGCCTAGTCCGGCGACCAGGTATCGGGATGACGGAGAGTCCAAATTTTCAAAAAAAAAAATGGAGGTGAAATATGTTATATATATGAATGCTTATGCTTTAATTTCTCATATCATCTATCCATTTTGTGGTAAATATGACATGAATTGATTAATTTTTCTTATGTCAAATATGAATGCTTATTGTTGACTTTACATTATGTTATTTTATTATTATTATGTTATGACATGTATTGTTTAAAGCTTATCCAAATTTTACATACTGACGCTATGAGATATACTGGGATATGTGATACATGAGCTTTAGTATCTTTCTTTTTTTTACTTGTCTTTTGATGATCTACATATTCATGAGACATGGTGAAAAAACATAAGAGAGACACATATGAAATTAAACTGCAGTGTGTATATGACATCTACTATAAAAAAAAAAGACATCAAATAAAAAAAAAAGAGTCGGAAAGAACTTACAAGTTAAGTAGCAAATTCACTCTTCTTGTAAGATTGAAAGAACATAAACTTGTATAAGGGAAGAGGAAAGTAGAATGATGTTTATGAGAGATGAATCCCCTTATTTATAGGTTTCATTTCCTTTTCCTCTTATTGTTATGTCGTTACATGATTGTCTTGTCATAAGTTGAAATCATCTAAATTTATGTCATTTGTCATATCACATGCATTATGGACGTATGGCATGCCTTATACATCTTTATCACTTCCTTTGAAGGAAAAATAAACTCTTTTTTTCTATCCTCTTAATAAAATTTCTTGCTTGCATTTTGTGAATGCGTGTGAAGGAATTTTAATTAATCACATAATAAATGACATTTGACATCTACTCATATCTTTGTCTTCCCATTATTATTAATAAAACATGTATGGATCATATAATAGTATAAAATAATTTATTTTACTCTTTCCTTTGATTTGTTACATGGAGAGGATTCTAGTCAAATTAAATGCTAAATCTACTTTGGTTCATTATTGATCATATACTCCAACATAATTTATTTATATTCCTCATTGATTTGTATAAAAGGAAGGTTTTTGGCCAAAATAATATCGTATCATATTTCCGATGAAAAAAAAGTCATGTTTGGTCTATTACATTTTGATCGAATAGGTTTCCAACATAATTTCTCCATACTTACTTTGTCACATAAAAGAGCTTTTTTTTTGGCCAAATAATATATATATCATATTTCCGATGAAAGGCTTAAGTCTATTTGGTCTATTACATTTTGATCAAATAGAACTTCAACATAATTTATTTATTTCATATCCCTCGATTTGTTGCATAAAAAAAGAAATTTGGCTATCTGGGATTCATAACATACTCTCAAATAAAATGGTCTTTTTCTTATGTGCAACATTTTACTTGATCAAAAGAGTATTCAGTTTAATCCCTATTGCGATTTCTCGTATAAGTAGGGTGTTGTAAATAATGTTCATGTTATACCTGATGAATATCAATCTCACATCTATCTCATATCCCTGTCGGTTTGATGCGGATGGTCAATTAACAAAACCCAAAATGTTATCATTTTAAAGAGCATCTTCGTATGTATGTTGAAATGTCAAACAATAGGGGCGTGTCAAGTTAGATATAAAAACAAACGAATCTTATCTTCCCGGTTTGGTCTTGAGGGCCAGAATTAGGTTAATAAACTCAAAAATCAAAATTTGACGTATAAGCTTGTTTACGTAATGTCCATGCAAAATTTTCAAAAGAACGGAATCTTTGCGTATGTTGAAGTAATTACTAAGTCAAATATAAAAGGCATATCTTCTTGGTTGGATTGGGCCAAGATATGAAACTTCAAAATCAAAATTGACGTATAAACTCCGACTTAGATATTATAATGTCCATGCAATTCCCGAAAACAGAATGTATCATATGCATGTTAGAGTAATTACTTAAATCAAATATAAGAGCAGATATTACGTATGGGTTTGGTCTTGGATGATCAGGATTAACAAAAATTTGATATTATAAGAAAATTTAATTAATAATATCACTTATATAATACAAGATATGAATCAGTACGTAAAACAAAACAAATTCTCGGGAAGAAATGTCTGGCAGATCCTACATGTTTAGAGTGAAACAAAGTTTTGAAGGATTATCTTGAGAATGATGAATTAAAACGATCCTCTAGCAGGACGGTGTAGATAAAGTCTCGATTGATATTAGCTTATGAGAAGGGTAATTATAATTAAAATTTTAATGATAAATGATCGTATATTGAATCTAAAATCGATCGTAAAATAATCAAAATTCAAAGAAAATAAAAATATAAATAAAAAGCGAAATGAATTATTTAAATTAAAACTTAAAAATAAAAAAATCAATCCACCTCTCCTATTTGTTTGTCTTGGGTGACAATTAAGAAAACTTTCTTCCGAAAAGCGTCAAATTAAATACATGCTTCTTGTAAATATTGCGTGGGGCGTGGCGTGTCCTCTGTCAGCGTGGTTTTGCCATGATATGTTCATAAATGGCGTTCTGACTTGAGCCTCGTGGTGGTTCAGCGATATGCCACTAATTCTGTAGCGGCAAATATGTTCCACGACTTTCTTCTTTTAGTGAAATGTAGAATGTATTTGGTTGGGCAAAAAAAATACTATGTTAGCTGGGTTGACTTATATTTGTCCCAAACAACTCCACCAGTCTGGACACCTTGACGTAACCCATGTGTTCAGCGAATCGCCGGTCGGTTGTTAATTCTACCTCCTAGCGGACCAGCAGGACGGATAATGAGGAACCATGGGATCTTGATAGAGGCCGTTCACAAAAAAATTTTAAATTAAAATAATAAATTTCATAAGTTAAACTTCATTCCCTGATTATATACTCGTTTAACAACGATTCATTGGTAGCCTTGTCGAAAGTCTTTCTCGGTATTTGGAGGGTAATTAACTATGGAGCTTGCGCTATAGGAAACAATCAGATATAAAAGTTCTCACCAAATGAGAGCAATCTAGTAGGTCTTATCTACTATTCATCCTTACGAAATTATTAACTTAAACAATCTTTTCTTTTCCAAAAGAGGTGGCCTTCGGATCCCACAACTAGGTTATTGTGTTCAAACACAAGGAGGATTGAATCAAGTATTTTTTCTATTTCTATTACATCAAGGATCGATTTTAAGTCGGTATCTTTTACTTTAATTATGGATGTTCTTACTGACATTTATATGAGGGATGTACCTAGAGTATGCTCATCGATGATATTATTCTGCGTTGATAATACTAGAGGGAGTTCAAGAGAAACCGGAGTTATGGAGATAACCTTAGAATCTAAAAGCTTTCATTTAAGTAGATCTAAAATTGAATATATGGAATATAATTTTAGTCATAAAAGATCCAAGTGGTTGTGACATCGATCAAGTGGTCAAAAAGAGTGAATGTATTAAATATCTGGGGTCGATTGTTCAAAAATGATTGTTAAATAGATGGGGATGTTATTAGTAGAATTCAAGTTGGAAGGTTGAAGTGGAGGAATGCATCTGGCCTATTGTATAATAGAAAAGTACCACTTAGACTTAAGGAGAAATTTTATAAGATGGTGGTAGACCTGCAATGATTTATGGAGCAGAATGTTCGCCAATAAAAGAGAAAAATAAAATTGAGTGTTGCAGAGATGAAGATGCTAAGGAAGATGAGTGGCTTTGCACTTCGAGACAAAGTGTGAAACGAATATATACATGAAAAAGTTGGAGTAGCTCCAGCGGCAGATAAGATTCGAGAAATTGGCCTTATAGATGGTTTGGTCACATAAAATGCTAACCGTCTGATGACCCGATTAAGAGAGTATATGCATTAGATTTGGCCCTTTATCCCATGTAGTAGGATAAAAGCTTACTGTTAGTATTGTCGTTGTTATTGTTGTTGTTGTATATGATAAACACAAGATACATAAAAATAACACAACAAGGTATCAAACAATCTTCTAAATTTAGCATCCATTAAAATAACATAACATAATCTTACTCTTCTACTAAAACTAAGTCCTTTATATTTTACATATTTCTCTAATATTCCAACTTTTAACCTACATCAAAAAGGTCTCACCTACTAGAAGAATGACATCGAAAAAGGCACTCCATAAATTAGAGCAAAACATTTATGTAAACCTATTCTAATTAAAAACTATTTGATAATGCCACAACTTTAATTGTTAATCATAGCTCTATTATACTCAATCAACATGTCTTTTATACACATCTTCTCTTCAATAAATTCCATAAATAATATTATAAAACTTGATCAAAGACATCTCGAAATTAATAAAAATCATAAGAAAATCCCTTTCCCATTGCATTCTACACTTTTTCATTAATTACTAAAGTACAAAAATCACTTCAAAAGAAAATCAACCAGCATAAGGCCATAAACCAAAATGATTTGCTACTAAACATGTTTTTGCCTGGACTCTATTCAATAACAAATACCCATAACTTTTCATTGTATCACTCATAAATTTAATTCCCATCCAAATTTCAATCTTGAATATCATCTTTGTTCATTAAAGACTAGTAGCAAAATATTTCATCATACATTATTTAATATCATCTTAGATTTTAAAATCTCATTAAAAAGATTTATTGATCATACTATTCCAATATATTTCATAACTCTGAAAATCTTAAATCCTTGCATTATCTCATTCCTAAAATACTAACTTAATCAAATATTCTAGTATTTTTTATCTATAAATTATTTTATATTTTTCATAATTAACACCTCACCTCATTTACAAATTATTTTTGCAAATCATAAAGATTGCTTAAAAAATATTTTTAGAAAATTTTTAAGGGCACATTTCATTCTTTAATAATATTTTATACCTCCTCATTCCACACTCCAATCCTCCTAATACATGTAAGATTTATTTATAAACTACAAAAATAATAGTATGGTATTTATAGAAAGTTAAAGATTATACTCAATAGAGATGAAAATTAGTGTGATGAGCATAAGGGCATTCTTTTTTAGTGTTTGAGTCATCTTATTTTTTGTATTTTTCAAGTTATTTTAAATATAGCATGCCTATGATTAGTTCTTGGGAGAAAGAAATGTGTTCACTAGTGTTTTGAGTACATTGATAGATATGATTAACCATTGCAAGTACTCTCAATTCAAATATTAGATCCCTCAATAATTTTTTTTCAAATCCTTATTCAACACATCTAGATTTTAGATTCTCTCAATCTTATTGATATTGAGATATTGCAATTTTTTTTTTTTTTTGTCAATATTGCTAGATCTTTCTTGTTGAATATGTTTTTTTATTTGTCATTGGGTTGCAGTAAAAATTGTCATTGCTTGTTGTATAGTCCAATTGTTACCCCATGCAATTCCCTTTTTTACAACTCTCTCCTTACAATAATTCATTGGAACAAATATTGGATCATATGTTTTAACGTGTTGAAGTCCTCTTGGTTCTTGTATCCAAAACAATTTTTTATTTCCTTCTAGGATGTTGACCCTTATGTGGAAATATTATTCTGTCACCCAATTCTTCTGGAACCTTAGTGGAATAAATTGAAGCATCTAGCATTTCACCATATCATAAAGAATTATGAGAAATTACTAGTTTTGGGTTTTATGGGGTTATAAAAAGAACCCCTTGGGCACCTGTTCTTACTGAATAAAAATTTAATATTTCCTCTCAATCATGTGCGTTGTTGGATGTGGATTGCCTAAGTACATTGCAAATTGTAATAACAACTTTCAGGGAAAGCTTCTCCTAGTACCAGTGAGACCCAAATCTTCAAATTGAAGATTTATCTTTGTTCTTTACTCTGAATTATTTTGTAATTTATTTTTGCATGAATGAGATTCATCTAAGTTCTCTATATATCTGTTTTCTTTCTTTCTTTTTCTTTTTTTCTCTTTTTTTTCTTTTTTTTTTTAATGTGAATCTTACTATCAAAATTTATATTCATCCTCAAATTTTTTGGTGACTTTTCTATTATCGTTTATAATAAATCAAATGTGTTGCCTGATTTTGCACCATAAAAGACTGATCTTTGCTCAATTAAAAGCTATGATTTTTTTATCTTTTATATGGTTTTTTATGCATATCATCCTAAAGTTGTCTAAGTGAACCCAATGCCCTAAGACAATCCGCATCAATAGACTTCTTAGTACAGCTATTTCATCCCACATTTAATTTGATTCAACTTTGAAGTTCTGAATTTTCCCTCTTATTTAAGCTCCATAGGAAGTTTAATAACTTTGCAACTTTTATGTTTGTCTTATCATAAGGAAATCGTGTGTTTTGCTTAATTATTTATACAACCTAACCAATTGCTCTAAATTGTTTGAATAAACTCTCTTCTATAATTGGCACAAGAAAATAACTCATAGTTAAAAAATTTAAAAATTGTGATTTAATAGCTTTACTTTTATATATAACTAAATGATTTTCTCATTTCTTAAAGTATTTGTTTTTTTTTATACTATATATTACTATAAAGCAAACATAGCTTCTCTAATATTGCAATCCAAAATTGTATATTCTTAGCATCTAGGCAGCAGTCCAGTATCTTATGTTGTTCACCAAAACAGAGACGCCAAAGGACAGATATTTGAAGTAGTAAGTGAAACTGATTAAATGAAAGAAATATATAAGTATTTAGGTACGCAAACTGAAGCATTAACAAGGAAAGCAGAATTTTCAATCTTTACAAAAAAAAAAAGCAACGAAATGCAGCATAAAAGATTATATTGTCATCTTTTATGCAGTGCTCATACGATGAGTGAGAGCAAACTGAATATAAGCTAACCTGTAAACGTTTACCAATAGCAATAAATGGTTGCACATCTCCACGCGTGCCAACAATGAGAATGGCTACTTGAAGAGGAGGCACATATGGAAGATCAGTTACTTCCATTGGTTCTTCATCATCTGCTCCAGCAACAACATAATCGGTGCTATCAAGTGTTGCATGCTCTATATCAGCTGGAACTTCAACTTCAACAGTTCCATCACCTTTCACCGTAGCTATCCGGTTAAGCATCTTAAGCTGCAGCACAAGAAAACAAAAACGAATAAAGAAATCATTAAATCACAGTTGTATGAAATCACAAGGATCAATGCAGAAGCCTAATTAAATTTCATGCAGTTTGCAAGAAAATAGAAACAAATAAAAGTGAAATCATGAATGAGATCTTCAAAAAGAAAACTCCAGTATAAAATGAAAAACACGTCACAAAGTGGACGCATAAAAATATCACACGTTTTACCATCATAGCTAAGCAAAAAAGTGTCAGTTACTTCGTAAGTAAGATAATTTCCAATTTCATATTTAGTCTAAAAAAATTTGCACACCTCAAGTCAAGAGTGCATGTTGTACATGGTCCAAGAACATTACACATATCGAAAAGACAAAGTTACATGTTGCAAAACTGCTGCTTGGCGCAAACCATCTAAAAAATCCGGGGAAATGATGCAGGCAAAACCAATTACTGTTGTGATAACCTAAAAACCTATCATGTGATACACATAAAATATGCTTTTAAGAAAATATGCTGTTAAACCACAACTTAGGTATTACACGCCAAATGGAATAGGACAGCGGTATGGATTTACTGGAAATGAAAAGAATGCTATTCCATTGGCCAATTCAATTACTCAAAAACTAATCCCTACAATTGATAAACGGGACGTTATTAAAATCATTTACATGTGAATGACATTCAAGGGTGAAATTCCTTCTGGTAAACCTTGTAGGAGATTTTGTCTAGTTGCTAAGTGCTAGCAACCCCAACAGGTCTGCCAATGGACTTTGAGCCACAAGAGGCCGGGCATAAGGCATAAAATGTCTTTCTATCCACACACAAACAGATCCCTACGGAAGGAATCGTTTGGAGAAAGAGGCTTATGTAAATAAAATAAAAAATACATAATACATAAGACGTTAAATTAATAAGCATTTGCCAGTAATGCAAGAAGACCAATTGATACCTATAAAAACTATAACTACATTGGATGCACTTTTTTTTTTTTTTGCCCACATAATCTGTAAGGTGGAGTTTTATTATGATGAAGATAGAATTCAAACTTGGTTGACTTATTTTTTAAGTAATAAAGAATATTATGGAGATTGAAAGCTAAATTTCACGTGCAAATGTTTACAGATGTGACAAATATTTTAGTTCTGTCACTTGTGTTGACTTATTTTTTATTTTTTATTTTTTATTTTTATTTTTTATTTTTATTTTTGTTGCAAGGGTGCTACCCATTTCGGACTTAAATGGATTGGCAAGGTGCTAGTCTCTTTTGCTCATGCTTGGTTGGCAATAGTTCTTATTCTCCACTTGATCAGATTGGCAGAAATGTTGCTTCCTTTGATTTTGCTTGGGTTCGCAAGAGGGTCACCTCGTTAACTTATTCTAATGGCTGTTCCTTTCTTTTTTTTTCTGCTCAGCATATCCTGGGATGATGCCTGCTGTCAAGTGAAGAATCAGGACTTACAGTTGTCGCATGGTCACCTTCCTCAGTATTTATTATGCTTCCTTCAGATCATTCATCTAGTCTCCTTCCTTTGTATCTATTGTGATTCTTTTATACCAATCATCTATAAAATAGACCAATACACATATTTTCCCAAAAAAAAAATTCTCTAGGATTCAATGACAAACATCTAGAGAAACTACATCACAAGTTACATAAAAAATTCATTGAACAACAATGAAAAGCTTTACAATGCATTGTTTATTAACCCTAAACTCAGCATTTTTCTTAATCCATCCCAACACATAAGGTATGACACCCCAAATTTCATCAAGAAGTTCCAGTAAGGTAGGTTGAGCAGTTAGAGTAAAGTGGATCCTCTAGGCTATGAGACAACAGCTTTCAAATGTGATCTGCAGATAGATTCTCTACAGAAGCACTCTCTCTTATATCTTTTTTGGCTACGATCTCAATGGTATGGAAATCAATAAATAAATAAGACTGTTAAAGCTTCATCCAACACAATTTTTATGTGTGACAAGTGAAAATAATGATCAATATTTGATTAAGTTCATTTCTGGACAGATTGTATTTTAGCTTATGATTATGTGTTTGATTTCATATTATAGTTTCAAAGAGTGATTAAGCACCTTTGTTATTTAGATTTTTGAGTTGGCCCATGTCTATATTACAAGAACAAACTTATATTAGCTATGTGCATAGTGCTTTTTCCTGGGCTATCTAAACTTCTATAATTTAAAATATTTGGTGCATGACGAATCCTCCAACTTCCATTCTTCATTGGCAACTGCCCTGTGAAATGTATTGGAATAAATCACCAACCCCATGAATCCATGAAAACAAAAGCATTATTTCAGAAAATATTAAAATAAATAAATTTAGGCATTAGATATTGGACAACATTTAAAATACAGTAGACAAAATCACTTCAGAAAAGTTTGCAATTATATGTCTGATGCCTAAAGTGATTGTTCAAAGTAGAATCATTAGCACCTACAAATTTAAGCATTCATTCAAAGATAATATATGACAAATGAAATCCTTGTAATCTCAATGGAAAAACAATCCCAGTAGATTTAGTGATTATGCAACTTTTTATCCAAAAAATGCACGCTATCCTCTATTAATAGCAATATATGTAATTATAAGTTATAACAAAGTGCAATGTCATAAAAATGTGTATCAACTCAACAAAGAGATGCTCAAATCTTAACACCTTCTACAATGTATCATCACAAGTATCCCACAATCTTCTTTTAGTCCTTCACAAAATCGTAATTCATGTCAGTTTTTAAGGCCAGAATTAAATATAAGAAAAACAGAACAAATCAATCATTTGTGATGGGGAAGAACATATGCACAGCATTCTTAGAATAAAACATTAAACCTACCAAGTTAAAAGGAACATAATCATTTAAGTTATTCTGTAACATTCATCATGATAGAAACATAATCATTTAAGTTATTCTGTAACATTCATCATGATAGGAAATAAAAGAAAATTTTTCAAACCTTCTTTTTATCAGAAATCTTGTCATCAAATAACTGTACTGCTGGGTCAGTACGTGAGTTGTTTTGCCGTCTCTTCTCAGTGTTTGATCTCTCCAAATTTTGCAGACCACTCCATATCTCTGCTTCCTCACGTTTTTTTCCACCAGGCATTGTGTTCACTCTAGGTAAATTCCTGTCAGACATGACTGAACAAAGAAGTTTAGAAACCTGCAAAGCTTGTAAAACTTGAGAAAAAACCCCACCCCACCTGAGTTTTTCAACAAACCGAAGAGTAGAAAGGTGAAGGGGTTTAAATTTTGGAACAACCGGATATATCATTCACCGATCTTTTCAACATATAGAAGGTTATTCAAACAGTTCAAACTAGATTATTTTGTTCATCACAAGGACAGCCATTACATTTCTTTGCATGAAAACAAAGGGCTGATTCACTTCAATAATTTGACAGAAAACGCAAGTCTAAAAAAATTAAGAACATGGAAAGATTATGACTATACCATCCGGGTGAAACTGGCCTAAACAAAAGACACAGGTTGGCAAGTGAAAAGAGCTTAAGCAAAACGTTATTTTATTTTATTATTTTATTTTTCTTTTTGAATAGCTGAAACAAATATATCTTTGATGATAAGTGTTACATTTCAAAGTGAGCTTATTGCATAGAAAAAAAGGGAAAGGAGTAGGATGCCTATACACAAAATGCAAAATAAAAAAAAATTATATTATGACTTGTCTCTACATCACATAGATACCTGCATGCAAGACAAAAAACTCATCCAGGAAATAGAACATTCCAAATTTAACTGTCATAAGATTGATGATGTACCTTCATTCTGCCATAACTAACGAAAATGTCTGTCCATGTTTACACAAGCGTTGTGTGAACCCCTAACCATTTATTCTAGGGATCACGAAATTGACTGATATACGAAGAATGAAGTTCTTTCAGAATGCAGAATACTTCTTAGAATTCCATTAGCAAGGATTTTACATGGATCCATTGGATGGAATGAGCAATAAAAGCTCTGATGATTTTCTCCACCAACATAAATAGTTCCGATTTTAAAAACTACCATTTCAACTACAAAGAATTTATTGGCTCAATATAAGTTTTCTTCTTAACTCTAAAGATGAAGGTACATTGTTAAAATAAAAAACCTCAATAATGCTAGAAAAAGAGAGAAGTAACATCATAAAATTTCAATAAAATTAGCTTATGATCCAATTGTTGGGTAATAAAGAAGTCATTAATAACAAAATTGAGTTAGGCGTAAATAAGAATACAAAGATGAATGTGTATTAAAACTAGAAAAAAAATGTAAAAATTGTTATATTTGAGAGATGATAAAAGTAGCAACTTTAAAGATAAGATGATAGAAAATAGACATAACTATTTTAAGCATGTGTAATTGTGGGAATAAGAAGCACACACAAGAGCGGTAGATAAAACTAATGTTGAAGAAATAGGAAGGAAAAGTGGCAGCATATAACATAATAAAAATTGTACAAAATAGCAAATTTTGAAGACAATAACATAAGTAGATGCAGCGGTCTAGGTATTATGAAGCAATTATATTCCTCTTAAGAAAAGTAAGACAGAACATGAAGGAATGGTAACACCGTAACAATCATAGAATGATCAGCAGAAATGAAGTTCCAAAGCATGTAGAACAGTAGAAGGATAGCCAATTTATTTAACATTGCTTCAAAGGATAAATGACTATAATTAGAACAAAAAAAAAAAGGATTTCCCCTATATGACCGTTTTCTTGAAAAGTTGCATTTGCATTAAAAAATCAAAATGAGTACAAAGAAGTACAAAACTATGCCGTTTTGCATTTACAAAATGTTTCCTGTATGACCGCTGCCAGTATTATAGTCTCCATAGCCATGACAATTATAATGCTCAATAGCAAGAGCAGTCTTATTAGGTGATAACAGAGAAGGTGATGATATTTTAATGGTACAAAGAAGTTGCAAGATGGAGACTATGGAATTGGCCATCATATGGGATTGCACATGTTGAAGGGATGAATTAAGGTTGAAAGGATATTGAGCAAATATGAACTCTCCATTTTGTTGTTGACAAACCATGGGATTAGCAGTACAATATTTGTGTAGGTAACTCATCCCACATAACAAGATATTATAACAATGTTATATAGGTCATCCTTTTGCTACAAAGAAAACAAGTTCAGGTATAAAATATATACCCTGCAAATGATAACATCCTAGAAATAAAGCAAGAGAAATCTCATTTAATCTTGGCAGTCTCATAAAATATAACGCAGCAATAATAGAAAGTTTGAGGCTATTCAGTAACTAAGTGAGAATGGCGTAATCAAATGCTTGGCATTTAGAGAATTTAATACAACATTATGAGTCTGAGGACACATATTAAGATGAGATAGTTTGCAATAAGTAACCAATGAAAAAAACAAAAGGTCTTTGACCACAAGAAGCAATTGTTGATAGAGCCATTAATGTTAAAGGAGGGCTTCAAAGCATTTAGAGGAATCAGATCAGTCATGATACCAACTAAGATACAAACAAAAAAAGAAACTGGGAGAATAAATCATCAAATGTAGATCATAGAACAGTAGGGGTGAAATCAAAAAGAACGATGAGCAACAAGTGGTGTGCTAGGCAGTGTGATGTGCTATACAAACACATCAAAGAACAACAAGAATAGCGATAAAGAGTTGCAATTTAGATATGGAAGGGTGTGTGAGCAAGCACAAGAGTGAGTGGGATAATGCAGTGCACAATCAGACAGCGTGCAAGCAAAAATAAGGCACAAGCAAGTAACTTTGGATTCAGATGGAGAACCGCGTGATAGTAAAAGGACAAAGAACTATTGTCGTGTACGAGCATCAAGACGCTTGGGGATGAGAGCGATGACTAGGAAAAGGGTGGGCAAAGATGATGTATGCAAGTTGATAAACAGTCATAAGAGAGAGAAAACTTACAAGATTGATAGTGAACCTAAGATGGGAGTGAGATGGTAATTAGCTTGGGATGCATATAGCTTATAAGATCAAAAGTGAACAAGTGTGGGTTGTGTTGTACAATATCAAACAAAGGGGATAGAATTTTTTTGGTGTGATATCATGTTGAAAGGAGATGAAATTTGTGTCTTACTAACTTCTAAGAGGGCCTATTAATAAGCATATAAAATAATAAAATAAAATAATTAATTAATTAAGAATAATACTCTCAATTATGAGTATAAAAAGTGACCTTAGTATACTTGAATTAAATCAGAATTTGACATATAATAGGACACAATGGAGACAAAGGATTCATGTAGCCAACCCCACTTAGTGGGATAAAGGCTTGTTGTTGTTGCTGTTGTTGTTGTAATACTCTCAATTATGAGAATATCATTCTAATATAATCCACTTTCAAACATTAGGAGACTCACCTAATAAGCTGATACTACAAAATACACCAACACTTACAATCAGCATACTAGAAAAAGGTGATGAAGAATTGAAAAAAGTAAATGATGCTGATTAAGTCTTATTGGCATCAAACAAAAAAATTATTAAGGCAGCAACAACTCCATCGTTATTGGCTTGAAGAAAGCATGCATCACATGTGGTATATTCCATGTACTACCAAGTTATCCTAGAAGCAAGTGGATAGTCCTAATCAATCCAAATGAGATTGCAATATGATGTCGGTTCACCTTGCAATTTCACCCAACTAACTCCACATGACATTGTTGGTTAAAGATGAATGACCCAATGGTTTGTGATGTGCTCAAATTAGTGTGATTAATCAAAAAATAGCAATGTAGGTGATTAATCAAAAAATAGCAATGTAGGCGGTTATATCCGTTATTGAGCGGATACAATAGAAGTAGCACCTAATATATTATATGGGCACCAACAACCTCTTAGCTTGATTCTATAGTTAGATACCATTGGCCTAGAGGCAAAGGGTTAATTGCTTCATCATCAAGGCTTCCTAGCCAAAGAGAGTAAGAAAAGCATAGAACAATATCTAAATAGGTGCCTATCCTGCTTGTCAACTACAAGAAAACAGTAGCATACATACTGAGCTCAACCTTTAGTCCTATCATTCCCCTAATAAATCTCTCCTCATTTGTCCTACTCTGCTTATGCTTTACAATTTTGAATATCTTGTTCTTTTCAACACCCATCACCTACCTTTCCTAGCTCTTAACATAATGGGATCTATAGAAATTCAAGGCCATGAGTTATGTGCCAGTCTCGATTGCACCAAAAATAAATTCAAATCTTTTTCTATTCCTCCAATCCTCTAATGACTCCATATCCTTACAATTTTGCAAGCTTCAAAGGTTGAAGAATTGCAAGCCTAACATAAATCAATTTTAGAAGCTTGGAACCAATATCATCAATATGCAATATATAATTAGAACAAGTGTGTACACATGGAAGTAATAAGCCTGGGTTATATGGTTCAATGCTAGAATAAGTGTATAGATGGAACTAACATAGGACTAGGTTATATGGTTCACTACGAGAAATAACCAACATGAAAGGGAAGTATATTACAAAAAGAAAGAAGAATCAATTTGTTTTATGAATAGCTAGAAAATGTCAGAGCATGGGTAACCAAGAAAAAGTTTTCAAAAATAAGGCTTTCAAGTGATACATTATTATGCAAAACTTTGACACAAAATAATACCAATTGCATCAATCAATTATCATCCAATCTCTCTAATCAACTATCTCGACATTTTTCTATAATTCCACCAAATAAAATAAAAACTACTCTAGACATATTTTAGTCCTTCATGATTAATTATAAATAAATAATATTTTAAGAAAACCAATCTTTTGAGATTATCCGATATGTAAATTAGTATAATATAAATTAAATCCCATGAGCTAGCCACTCATACCATTCCTTCCAATAGTACTGTATTTTTTTAACTGAACGGTCTTAGATGATTTGGTCACATAAAATGTCAATTGTCTGATGAGTCAATTAGGGGATTAGATATATTAGATTCAACCTATATTAAGAAAAGTAGAGATAGGCCTAAAAAGGTTTAATTAAAAAGTATAAAAAATGACTTTATTTTATTAGAATTAAATGAAAATTTGACACTTTATAGGACACAATAGAGAAGAAGGATTCATGTAGCCGACCCCATGTAATGGGATAAAGACTTTTTGTTGTTGTTATTGTTGTTGTTGTCTTTAAAGCTGCACCATCCAGAGAAAAATTCTAAGTCACCATGAATATAAGTGAAGAACTAAGCAAATAAAAAGAATAAAAAAACAAATAAATTAATAGCTACCAAGGTTCCAAACATATCTTTCTTTTTTCCTCTTAATTCCAAAAGCCATTTCACCTGGCTTATCATATTGTACTTGACCGTTCCCCACATCACGAACTAAAGAAGTACAAGTTATCTCTCAGGGTAGGTAGTCATTAGGCTCCAATCATGACATTCCAACGAAAGCCAAATGCAAAAGCTTTGGAATTATAGAAACAGTTCAATTGGGATAAGCTTTAATTAACATTCAAGGAGATGGATCCCCAACAAATATCAATAAACCTCACAGCATTACATGCCCTGCAAAACCTTCTCCTAATAAAAATTTAATTGATAGTGCGATTGATCCTTGTGGATGATAGTCCAAGATTGCAAGTCATTTACAAATTTAGCTTGTCTAACCGAATAGAGATAGATCTTTTTTTTCTATTAACCCCAATCTCGTCAACATAACCCCAAGAAATTCAAAAACAACTCCTACAATTGTTAGCATCTTTCCAATCCTTATGTGGTGACTCCGTTTATGAAGCCGTGCTCTGTTTCCCGTGCTATTATATTCTTAATAGCCTTGCTTTATGTTAATGATGTATTAGTATAACATTAGGTTGATTACACTTACTACCGTAGTATATATAGGACTATTTGAGAGAACGATAAAGACAGGAAAATATATACACCACAGTATAAGTTTGTTACGTTTTATTTTCCTTCTTTTCCTTCGTTTCTTTGTTGCTGTTGCAGGTTCTTCACCATAATGGTATTAGAGCTCGGAGCGAAGTCCATGGCGGAGAGCAGCAAACATTCGGTTGTTGATGACGATCGCAACCTTGAAGCTCTCTGGTTGTCGCAAAACAACCTCGCCAGAATGGATGCCCAACCAATTCGTCAAGCGTCGATGGGCATTCAACGAGAGTTGCAAACCCTTAAATCTGAAAGACCGCTACCTCCGGCAGTGAGATTGAGAAATCCGGCAACCATACCTATTTCTCAATTCACAAATACGGAACAACGTAGTCAAAAACATGTCGTCACTGAGCCCTTCGAAAATCCTGAATCCGATGAAGACCTGAACGTGCAAAGGCATTTCGATCTGTCCGATTCGGACGACGACGATCGTGTTCAAACAGAAGCAATAACACCCAGGAGACATTTCATCAACGATCAAAGCCACCGCAATTTTCGTGTTAAGATGGACATTCCATTCTTCGACAGACACCTACATATTGAAGACTAGTTGGATTGGGGACAGGCCGTAGAGACCTTCTTCGAGTATATGGAAATACCACTGGAAAAACAAGTCAAGTATGTCGCGTGTAGACTGAAAGGTGGAGCTGCGGTTTGGTTTAACTGCGAAATGCAAGGGAAGGGAAAGGTGTTGTTAGTATTTGATGAAGCAAATGTTGCGCGGACATTTTTTGCCAATGAATTACGAGCATATGTTATATGTCCAGTACCAGTATTGTACTCAAGGCCCCAAATCTATTAGTGAGTATACTGAAGAATTCTATCGCCTCAATGCCTGAAATAATTTGCAAGAATCTAATAAGCAATTGGTGGCTCGTTACATTGGGGGGTTAAGAGACTCTATTAGGGATAAACTAGAATTGAGTTCAATTTGGTCTCTATCGCAAGCTATTAACCCCGTTTATAAAGCTGAAATACAGATTAACATGATGTGAAGGGCGGGTCATTCAAGAAGGTCGCCTTCGACTTACTTTAAACCAGCGGCAGACCCACCAACTCATCCCCAAAAGTGAGCTCACTTCAGTCCGAGAATACTAACAAGAATATACCGACCTCTAATAATAAACAAATGTTCAAGAATAGATACTCTTCCAAAGAACAAACCAAGGAGAACCCATACGCTAGGCCTTCCAATCTAAAATGTTTCGTTGTTTTCAGATAGGACACAAGTCCAATGAATGCCCTTCTAAGCAGCAAATTCAGCTTCTTGAAGGTGCAACTGATGAAGACGAACACGCACATGAAACTGCAAGTGGAACCTGAAGTTGAAGAGATAGAAGGGGATGAAGGAGATCCACTAATGTGTAATCTTGAGAGACTCCTCATGGCACCTCGACAGTCATCTAGTTCCCAACGTAATGCCCTATTTCGTACAAGGTGTACTATCAATGATAAGGTATGTGATTTGCTGATTGATAGTGGTTGCACAGAAAATAAAATTTCCAAATCCGTTGTGCAAGCTCTACATCTCAAGTTATCCAAGCACACGCAACCATATAAAATTTCTTGGGTTAAGAAAGGCATGGACATACCAGTATCTGATTTGTATCGTGTCACTTTTTCTATTGGCAAACACTTTGTGTGTGAGGTACTCTGTGACATTTTGGACATGGATGTGCCACCTCATACTTGGAAGGCCATGGCAATTTGATGTTGGAGCAATATATGATTGTCGAACCAACGCATACTCCTTTGAGTGGAAAGGTAAAACTCTTAAGTTATTACATATGAATTCAGGAAGGTCAGGAGGATCAGCAGTGGACAGCAAATCGACTTTGTGCATGGTGAACGAACTCACCTTACGCGTTGCTATTAAAGACTGTTCAGCTCTCTTTGTTGTCCTGCTTACAGAAAGTAATGTAGAGACATCTGATCAGAGGACACAAGAAGTCGTTCAGCAGCTGCTCCAATAGTTTTCAAATATTTGCCCGAATGAGCTACCATCTACTTTACCTCCCCTTCAATCCATTCAGCACCAGATGGATCTTATTCCAGGCGAGACACTACCCAACCTACCACATTATCAAATGAGCCCCAAAGAACATCAAGTGCTACATGACATCATTAGTGAATTATTGGAAAAACAATTGATTCAGCACAGCTTAAGCCCTTGCGCGGTGCCGGCACTCCTTATTCCAAAAAAAGACGAAAGTTGGCGTATGTGCATTGATAGCAGGACTATCAACAAAATTATTGTAAAATACAGATTTCCAATGCCATGATTAGTGGATATGTTGGACCAATTATTAGAAGCTAGCATATTCACTAAGTTGGACCTACGGAGCGGGTACCACCAAATACGAATTTGGCCTGGTGACGAATGGAAAACAACATTTAAAACTCGAGAGGGACTGTATGAATGGAAGGTCATGCCTTTTGGAATGTGCAACGCCCCGAGTACATTCATGAGACTCATGAATGAAATACTCACCATTTTTAAAACATTATTGCGTGGTCTACTTTGACGACATACTAGTATTCAGCCCTTCTTTTCATCACCATCTTCAGCATTTGTTCAGCATCTTTGAAACTCTTCGCGCTAACAAACTTTACCTTAATATGAGTAAGTGTGAAATTGTTGTCCCTAGTGTACATTTTCTGGGTTATATCATTTCAGAAAAGGGTATCCATACGAATTCACACAAAGTTTCTGTCATTCAAGAGTGGCCAACTCTACATCTATTACGGAAGTTCGAAGCTTTCACGGGCTTGCCAATTTCTACCGACGTTTCATAAAGAGTTTCAGCATGATAATGGCACCTATAACTGATTGTCTCAAGTCCAAAACCTTGAAGTGGGGAAGGGAATAACAAAACTGCTTCAACACCATCAAAGATGCTTTGAGTTTAGCCCCTGTATTAGCTATTCCAGATTTTAGTAAGCCTTTTCAGGTTGAGACGGATGCGTCGGCGACAAGAATAGGCGTTGTGCTCACTCAAGATGGTAAACCAATTGAGTTTTTCAGTGAAAGGCTAAGTGATACCCGATAGAAATTGACTGTGTACGAGCAAGAACTTTATGCTGTTGTAAGGGCCCTTAAACAATGGGAACACTATTTACTTCACCAAGACTTCATATTATGTATCATTCCTTACAATTTCTCAACTCCCAAAAGGCTAATGTCGGATGCATGCTCGGTGGATTATCTTCTTACAAAATTTGTGTTAAAGCATCAACACAAATCGTGTAAATGATACCGCAGATCATTACTTGTCCACTTGCAAACTAGTAGGCTTGAAGCTATCAAAGAATTGTATGAACAAGACAAGGATTTTTTAGAAATCTAGAAGCAATGCACAGACTTCCACCCACGTGATGACTACTCCATCAGGCATGGGTATCTCTTCAAGGGGAATCAATTATGCATTCCAAATACTTCTTTACGCTCACAGCTCATTAAGGAATTGCATTCTAGGGTTAGCGACCCACGGTCGAGAAAAGACACCATTTCTTGTCAAAGAACGGTTCCTCACCTTCGAAGGGATGTTATTCGCTTTGTTGAAAAATGCCCAACCGCCAAAGGGTACAAAACTTATACACCAATTCCCAATTCCATATGGGAAGATTTGTCACTTGATTTCATCTTGGGCTTACCAAAAGGGGATTGGATTCAATCATGGTATAGCTTTTTTTTGAAGATGGCACATTTTGTGGCTTGCAAAAAGACATTCGATGCTTAAACATTGCACGACTATTCTTCCACGAGATTGTTCAATTACACGGCTTGCCTAGAAGTTTAACTTCCGATCGTGATGTTAAATTTGTTAGCCATTTTTGGAGAGAACTTTGGCGTCGTTTACAAACAACCATACCAGTTCCGCTTATCACCCTCGGGCCAAAGAAGTTGTGAATCGCTTGAAAATATGCTTGATATTTGGTTCAAGACCACCCAAAACAAGTGGGACCGATTTTGGGACAAGTTGCTTACAACTCCATGACTAACTCCCTTTGGAAAATCACCATTCAGTGTAGTCTATACTAAGATACCAAATCACACAGTAGATCTGGCCATTTTACCGAAATGTGCAAACTCGGTAGCAGAATCTATGACAACTAGTTTTACACTGCTTTTAGATGAAGTTCGATCCAACCTTGAAGACTATAATTCTAGATATAAAGCTGCAGCCGATACACATAAGCGACCAAAAGTATTTAACCCTGGAGACCTTGTCATGGTGCATCTCCGTAAGGAGCGATTTCCTCCAGGACAGTACACCAAGCTAAGCCCTCGCAAATTTGGTCCATTTCCTATAGCTAGAAAGATCAATGACAATGCATATATTATTGAGTTACCTTCCGATATGTTAACTTCTTCTACCTTTAATGTCTGAGACCTCTACAAGTATAATCCCCCTGATGAGGCTGCTGTCCAACTTACTTATCTCGGATCGAGCTCTTCTACAACAGAGGGAACCTGAAGTGGTGACTCCGTTTATGAAACCATACTCTGTTTCCCGCGCTATTATATTCTTAATAGCCTTGCTTTATGTTAATGATGTATTAGTATAACATTAGGTTGATTAAACTTACACCGTAGTATATATAGGACTATTTGAAAGAACGACAAAGACAAAAATATATATACACCACAATATAAGTTTGTTACGATTTGTTTTTCCTTCTTTTCCTTCGTTTCTTTGTTGTTGTTGCAGGTTCTTCACCAAATCCGCTTCATGTTCTACACTTTAACCTCCCAAGTTGGGACAACTTGGGACATGTCACAATTTATCATGTCAACTTCACCAAAACAAAAAGTGCGAAACCATCCACTCAACCGCAAGTCCTGAAACTCTAGAAACCAAAAATTCCACCACTGAACAGCTAAACGGCAATTCACCATTACCAAATAGAAAGGACAACACAAACGCCAGTCCATAACCAAAATCTCCCATCATACCTCACAAACCCTAAGCCATAGCCTTCACGACAACAGAAATCTCTCATAGTAGGCCAACGAAAGCAAATCCAATCTTGCTTAGGCAAAGAAGAGGCATCAAACAACAAGATGAGAATATAGATAGAGAGATCTCGAACGAAAGACTAACCGGTTGGAGAAGAACTCGAGCCCTCGCCGTTCATTTCCGGCGGACCGCTACCATTCTCAGCCATATTCGGTAGGGATCGGATTCTCCCACCACTTACGTGCAGAGTAGAAGACCATATGGGGCACCGTGGCAGGAAGTTAACCGAATCACTGACGCATATAAATGTATAATATAAACTTCTATGCGGATCATTGCTTTACATGGGGCCATTAGCTCAACGACGCCGATGACGACAAGCGACCGAAGCTAGGCGTCGTTTAGTATGGGGCCGGAGAGAGAGAAATTAACATACATATCGCATAATTCTCTTATATTTATATATCTAACATCTAAAATTAAATATTTATTTATCTAATATTTTATAATATTTAAAAAATAATAATTTATATATTAAAAAATAAATAGTGATAATATTTTTGATGTGATGATAAAAATTAAAATTTTTATATTTAAAATTAAAATTTATATATTAAATATTTAAATACATAAAAATTATGTCTTATATATATAAATCTTCCTTATTATTATTATTATTATTATTATTATTATTATTAAATGATGTAGATTATAAATATATACTATTTTTAAAAATAATTTAAAATTCTACTAAAATTAATATCCACCTTACATTATAAATATAAATTAAAAAAATTTATTAGTGTTTATATTATTTATAAAGAGAAATTTGATTTTATAAGTCTCATAATGCTCATTATTAGACAAATATATCTACTATATTTTATTTTTTTTTAAATATCACTTGAAATTTAATTTAAATCAAATAAATCTTGTGATAACAATAAAAATATAAATTTTATGATAGTATGAACATTCAAATGAGAGTAAGTGTTCAAATATCTCTCTTTTTAAGTAATAATATTTCTCTCTAACCTCAGTGATCCCTTCATCATAAATTATTACAATGAATCCTTTAAAATGAACAAAAAAGTTTATATTCATATTGTTTGTTTATAAACATTATCCATACCAACGCTAGCAATTTTAAGTTATAATAGGAAGAATACAAAAAATATTTTCATTGACGTTGAAAATAATAAAAGTTTAAGGTTAAATGATTTGACCATAATTAAATTGAGGATTAAAGTGAATGACTTAATAAATATTTAAATTATTCATAATAATGATATTTTCATTTATTTAATATATATTAAATTAATTTAGGATACCTCACTATTGAATATTTTGAAGATTGTTCTAAATCAAAATTTTGAATATGATATTTTTATTACTTTATATATTTTAAATTTAAATATTTTATTTATAACCATCCAAACAAAATCAAAAAATAAAAAATTTGATCAATATTAAAACTCGCTAGTACTTTAAAAATCAATTCAGCTCACCAACTTATCGATTCAACCGACAATTTTGTGCATAAGCGACTTTAAATTAGCATAGTACTAATCGAAGAATCGATTAGTAGGTCATCCTAAGCTTTTGAATTATTTATATATTTATGTTATAGATGATTTAATCAATTATTCATTTTCATTTACATTGCAATTATTCTTTTTATTTAATCCATTTATTTAGGTTTATTTTAAAGGTTTATCAAATTCTTTATGTTCGATTGATATTGATTCATCTTGATTCATTTTAGTTTAATTATTATTTAAATTTCATGATTGTACATTTTGATTGAACTCTAGTTTTTGTTAATTAAGGAAAACCTCTTATAACCATTGAGTTTATCACCTAATCATTGTTTGATTCTAATTTTTTGTAAGTTCAATGTTATTGTCGAAGTTAATCAAGTTGTTATTGTTCAACTTTAGTTTGATTGATAAGTGTAAATTTGAATAAGTTCATTTTTATTTGAGGTTTAATTATTACTTGATCCTTTTATTTAAAATTCGTTTCCTTAAATTTATTGATCTATATTACTTTGGGTAATTTATATCTTTTGATTTAATTTGAACATTCATTCAAATTTCATGACTTTAGATTTTAATCAACTTCATTTTTCTTAACTATCCAATTTATATATTGAGGTTTATTAATGGGTTTTCTTGTATTTTTAGGTTCAATATTATTTATTCATTATTATTTGATGTTCAATCATAGTATTAGGAAACTCATATAAATGAATTACTTAAAGTATTAATCCTCAACTAGGTCATTCAATTTCGGATCAATTTTCGAGGTCGTTTAAATATCATGCGCTTCCTCGATATGCGCCGGCGTTTGAAGACCCCTTTTGATCGGTCAACGTCGAATTATGCAAGATGCCTACGAACAATTTCGGCGTTACGAGCGATGGTCGGTTCATCGATCGAGATCATTTCGACTGATTTTCGGCTATCGAGTTCGTTTCTCAGTTCTTCTGGCTTCGTCAATTTCAACTGTGAGCTCGACTTGACTTATAATGAACAACAACTATTCAATAACTAAGTGAGAATGGCGTATTCAAATGCTTGGCATTTAGAGAATTTAATACATCACTATGAGTCTGAGGACACATATTAAGATGAGATAGTTTGTCATAAGTAATCAATGAAAAAAACAGAAGGTCTTTGACCACAAGAAGTAATTGTTGATAGAGGCATTAATGTAAAGGAGGGCTTCAAAGCATTTAGAGGAATCTGATCAGTCATGATACCAACTAAGATACATAAAAAAAAAAGAAACTGGGAGAATAAATCATCAAATGTAGATCATAGAACAGTAGGGGTGAAATCAAAAAGAACGATGAGCAACAAGTGGTGTGCTACGTGCTATACAAACACATCAAATAACAACAAGAATAGCGAAAAAGAGTTGCAGTTTAGATATGGAAGGGTGTGTGAGCGAGCACAAGAGTGAGTGGGATAATGCAGTGCACAATAAAAACTGACCTTATTATACTTGAATTAAATAAGAATTTGACATAATAGAGACGCAATGGATGAGAGTTCTAGTGGGATAAAGGCTTGTTGTTGTTTCAGTTGTTGTAATACTCTCAAGAGAGAATATCATTCTAATATAATCCACTTTCAAACATTGGAGACTCATATAGCTGAGACTACAAAATACACCAACATAACAATCAGCATACTAGAAAAAGGTGATGAAGAATTGAAAAATGTAAATGATGCTGATTAAGAGTCTTATTGGCATCAAACAAAAAAAAAAAAATTAAGGCAGAACAACTCCATCGTTATTGGCTTGAAGAAAGCATGCATCACATGTGGTATATTCCATGTACCAAGTTATCCTAGAAGCAAGTGGATAGTCCTAATCAATCCAAATGAGATTGCAATATGATGTCGGTTCACCTTGCAACTTCACCCAACTAACTCCACATGACATTGTTGGTTAAAGATGAATGACCCAATGGTTGTGATGCACTCAAATTAGTCGTGTGATTAATCAAAAAATAGCAATGTAAGCGTGCGATTAATCAAAAAATAGCAATATAGGCAAAGTTATATCACGTTACTGAATGGATACAATAGAAGTAGCACCTAATATATTATATGGGCACCAACAACCTCTTAGCTTGATTCTATAGTTAGATACCATTGGCCCAAAGGCAAAGGGTTAATTGCTTCATCATCAAGGCTTCCTAGCCAAAGAGAGCGAGAAAAGTATAGAACAATATCTAAGTAGGTGCCTATCCTGCTTGTCAACTACAAGAAGCTCGAGTAGCAACATACATACTGAGCTCAACCTTTTAGTCCTTTCATTCCCCTAATAAATCTCTCCTCATTTGTCCTACTCCCGCTTATGCTTTACAATTTTGGATAAATATCTAGTTCTTTTCCTTTCCTAGCTCTTAACATAATGGGATCTATAGAAATTCAAGGCCATGAGTTATGTGCCAGTCTCGATTGCACCAAAAATAAATTCAAATCTTCTTCTATTCCTCTAATCCTCTAATGACTCCATATCCTTAACAATTTTGCAAGCTTCAAAGGTTGAAGCATTACAAGCCTAACATAAATCAATTTTAGAAGCTTGGAACCAATATCATCAATATGCAATATATAATTAGAACAAGTGTGTACATATGGAAGTAGCATAAGCCTGGGTTATATGGTTCAATGCTAGAATAAGTGTATAGATGGAACTAACATAGGACTAGGTTATATGGTTCACTACGAGAAATAACCAACATGAAAGGGAAGTATATTACAAAAGGAAAGAAGAATCAATTTGTTTTATGAATAGCCAAAATGTCCAGCATGGGTAACCAAGAAAAAGTTTTCAAAAATAAGACTTTCAAGTGATACATTATGCGCGGCAAAACTTTGATACAAAACAATACCAATTGCATCAATCAATTATCATCCAATATCTCTCTAATCAACTATCTCGACATTTCTCTCTATAATTCCACCAAATAAAATAAAAACTACTCTAGACATATTTCTTCCTTCATGATTAATTATAAATAAATAATATTTTTAAGAAAACCAATCTTTTGAGATTATCCAATATGTAAATTAGTATAATATAAATTAAATTCCATGAGCTAGCCACTCATACCCTTCCTTCCAATAGTACTGTATTTTTTTAACTGAACACTCTTAGATGATTTGGTCACATAAAATGTCAATTGTATGATGACTCAATTAAGGGATTAGATGTATTAATTTCAACCTATATTAAGAAAGGTAGAGATAGGCCTAAAAAAGCTTGGTTAAAAGTATAAAAATGAACTTTGACTTTATTAGAATTGGGTGAGTTGTTATTGTTATTGTTGTCTTTAAAGCTGCACATCCAGAGAAAAACTCAAGTCACCATGAATATAAGTGAAGAACTAAGCAAATAAAACAATAAAAAACAAACAAATTAATAGCTACCTAGGTTCCAAACTTATCTTTCTTTTTTCCTCTTAATTCCAAAAGCCATTTCACCTGGCTTATCATACTGTACTTGACCGTTCCCCACATCACCAACTAAAGAAGTACATGTTATCTCTCAGGGTAGGTAGTCATTAGGCTCCAATCATGACATTCCAACGAAAGCCAAACGCAGAAGCTTTGGAATTATAGAAACAGTTCAATTGGGATAAGCTTTAATTAACATTCAAGGAGATGGATCCCTAACAAACATCAATAAACCTCATAGCATTACATTCCCTGCAAAACCTTCTCCTAATAAAAATTTAATTGATAGTGCGACTGATCCTTGTGGATGATAGTCCAGGATTCCAAGCCATTTACAAATTTAGTTTGTCAAACCAAATAGGAATAGCCCTTTTTTTTCTATTAACCCCAATCTCGTCAACATAACCCCATGAAATTCAAAAACAGCTCCCACAATTGTTAGCATCTTTCCAATCCTTTTAACCTTCCAACTTGGGACAACTTGGGACATGTCACAATTTATCATGTCAACTTCACCAAAACAAAAAGTATGAAACCGTCCCGTCAACCACAAGTCCTGAAACTCTAGAAACCAAAATTCGACCGCTGAACAGCTAAACGGCAATTCACCATTACCAAATAGAAAGGACAACACAAACGCCAGTCCATAACCAAAATCTCCCATCATAACTCACAAACCCTAAGCCATATCCTTCACGACAACAGAACTCTCATAGTAGGCCAACGAAAGCGAATCCAATCTTGCTTAGGCAAAGAAGAGGCATCAAACATCAAGACGAAAATATAGACAGAGATCTCGAACGAAAGACTAACCGGTCGGAGAAGAACTCGAGCCCTCGCCGTTCATTTCCGGCGGACCGCTGCCATTCTCAGCCATATTCGGTAGGGATCGGATTCTCCCACCACTTACGTGCAGAGTAGAAGACCATATGGGGCACCGTGGCAGGAAGTTAACCGAATCGCTGACGCATATAAATGTATAGTATAAACTTCTATGCGGATCGTTGCTTTACATGGGGCCATTAGCTCAACGACGCCGATAGCGAGGAGCGACCGAAGCTAGACGCCGTTTAGTTTGGGGCCGGAGAGAGAGAGATTTACATACATATCACATAATTCTTCTATATTTATATATCTACCTTCTAAAATTAGATATTTTTTTACTTAATATTTTAAATATATATATTTTACTTTTAAAAAATATTTTAATTATGATATTTTTGATATAATTATAAAAATTAAAATGTTATATATATAAAAATTAAAATTTATATATGAAATATATAAATACATAAAAATTATGTAGTATATCTATAAATTTTTCTTATTATTATTATTATTATTATTGAAATGATGTAGATTATAAATATATACTATTTTTAAAAATAATTTAAAATTCTACTAAAATTAAATATCCACCTTACATTAAAAATATAAATTTAAAAAATATTAATATTTATATTATTTATAAAGAGAATTTTGATTTTATAAGCCTCATAATGCTCATTATTACACAAATATATCAACTATATTTTTATTTTAAAAAAAATATATCACTTGAAATTCAATTTAAATCAAACAAATCTTGTGATAACAATAAAAAGATAATTTTTATGATAATATAAATATTCAAATGAGATAAGTGTTCAAATATCGCACTATTTTAAGTAATAATTTTCTCTAATCTCCCTCCAACATAAAGTATTACGATGAGTCCTTTAAAATGAACAAAAAGTTTATATTCATATTATTTATTTATAAACATTAAGTAAAGATTAAGATCAAAGTTTTTAAGTAAAAGAAAGTTAAGATCAAAATTTTAAAAATTGTGTCAAACATTAATCATGAAAATAATAAAAGTTCAAGGTTAAATGATTTGATCATAATTAAATCAAAATCTAAAATGAATGACTTAATAAATATTAAAATTATTCATAATAATGATATTTTTATTTATTTAATATATATTATATGAATTTAGAATACCTCATTATTGAATATTTTGAAGATTGTCCTAAATCAAAATTTTAGAATATGATATTTTTATTACTTTATATATTTTAAATTTAAACATTTTATTTATAACCATCCAAATATATGACTATGGAGGAGGTGATTAGTTAACCTATAAGTATCTCTTCAAATGAATAGCAACTAGCCATGAGGACTTAAAAATTAATTATTTAATTAATTAAAAACCAAATAATCAATTCTCTAATAAAATTACATAGATTTCCCTCTTCTTTTAAATGTTTAAACTTACAAAATAAGTAAATTTTAAATTTTAAAATTTAAATTTTTACCAAATTAGAAGTAAAAGCAACATAATCTCATATAATAAGTGGCACCATTTAAATATATAAATTCTAATTAAAATGCTTTAATCTCTCTCTCTATATATATATAAAGGGGTGCAACACAGACTTTTCAGGAGGTCACTCATCTTAATACTGCTCTCACCCAAACACGTTTAACAGTAAAATTCTGATGGGAACCAGTGCACTGATGCTGATACGGTCGCACCAACTCCGTGTATATTTAGAACTTACATACAAGGATAAGAACATGCTTCTTTCATACAACTATGGGTTCTTTCTTGTTGTGTGCTTAGTAAATAAATTAGAAAAGCAGACCATGAGCCTGGATTTACATTCACCAATCATAAATAAACAGTATATTACAGTAAAATAACATGAAATTTTGGATCATGATTTGCTTTTCTAACATATTTCAGCTACATTATATGTGACAAAATGATAGGAAAAAAAAAAAAAAGCCAAGGTGAAATAATTTAAGTGTTGAAATACCTTAAATTGTATGATAATGCCTTAAACTTCTAGTTCTCTTCTTGTTCTTCAGTTTTCTGAAAGCGCATGACTCTATCTGACGAATCCTCTCCCTACTAACACCCATCATCTCTCCAATCTCTTGCAGCGTCTTCACCTTTCCATTCTCCAAGCCAAATCTCAACTTCACCACCTGCTTCTCTCTTTGATTTAAGCTATCAAGAGCTTTATTCAAATCCATTTTCATGAACTTTCTCATCAGTATCTCCTCTGATGTCTGTGCTTCTGGATCTGCAATGATTTCCTGTGAGAATATGAGACTCTTTAGAGAGCTGTTGTTGATGAACGAAAAGGAACAGAAAACAGTAGGGATGAGTGAGAGGAGAAACCGAGAGCTTTAGGGATTGGTTAAATCCTATCTTCTGGTCCAAAGAGGTTGGAGCTTTAGGAGTTCTTAGTACGGCTGCGAGCCGTCGCATCGACAAGCCTGCCGCCTCTGCTACTTCCTCATTGTTGGGATGCCTTCCATTCTTGCTGTACAATTGTTTTCTCGCCTCTCGAACTCGATAAGTCGCCTCGACCATGTGGAGCTGGAATGAACTCGAAAAAGGGGAAAAATTACACAAGAAGAGGGAGAGAAGTAGGGAAGAACATGTGTATCAGGAAGCAAAATTTCTCTTTCAGAAGATGGCATCATTTGTTAAAAGAGCTTAATTTTAAGTAAGTAGTCCAATGATCAGAAAGAGCAAGCATGAAGAAGCAGCTGTACTGTTAAGGAGAAGTTCATGCGCTCTCTCTCCTCACAGCTTCACTGGAGTTTCAGACAATTCTTTTATTAAATAATCTATATTACTTATTCAAAATTCTATGTGCAATTAACAACAATTTATGAAGGAGTTGGCACTCTAGCGTTAGTTTGATTGATTCACAAAAACATATTTGTATAGAACTTACTGGTAATCTTATTGTCCTAGATTGATCAGAAAGAGATTTTCTAACAGCTTGTCTGATCCACCAATGCGCATAAGTAGAAAATTTATATCCCTTAGAAGCATCAAACTTTTCGGCACCTCTCAATAGACCTCGACACCCTTCCTGCATAGAAGAGTCAATGTCAATACCAAGATATAAGAAGTTTTCTCGACCATTCTTTTCAAAGAACTATTAACCGTATTTAGCTACCAGCTTTCTGGCTACTTTTTATAAATTTTTTTAAGAGAAATTTTTTGAGAACTAGAACTGTTAAAAATGCGATCTTTATCAAAAAACTATTGTTTAAATTTAAAAATATATATATATATTTATAATACCAACAATAGCCTTTTCAAAAATTGTTTTGCCCATACCAACATTACAACTATCTTAACAAAAAGCTACAGCTATCCCTACGGACTCATAGTCTACAAGTTGTTAATTTGATTATCCAGACATGAGTTAATGAAAGGACCTGAACGAGATCCTGGAGACTCATTCCCGCACTTTGAAAGTTTTTAGCAATGGAGATAACAAGTCGTATGTTACTTTTGATCATCTTGTCCTTGCACTGTTTGCCATAGTTTAAGCGCTTCTTCAAGGTCCTGTTATCAAGTCCAGCTGCAGTTGCCCATTGTGCAACTGTTGGCTCTTTGCTAATTCTTTCTGCAAGCTCATCTTGAATTCTTTCTAGCTTTAGCAAGTCCTGAATCACATTCATCAAATGAAATTAAACAATAATTGTCACAGTAATGAGTTTGATCTTGCAAAAAGTTGTGTTGATGTAAATTTCACTTGATTTTATTCCTTGTATCACAATTCTTATACCATTTTCTTTCATGAAGGCCCGGTTCGGATACTTGGAATATAGTGAAAGAAACTGAGAAGGGAGTTCATAGTCAGTTCATAAATTACTTAAATTTTACTTCATTGCATCGTTTTTCTCCGTTCCAATAGGAGCTGAAGAGATCACCGACATAATCATCATTGATCTTATCCCAATAGCTTGATGTTGAACTTCATCCTCAAACTTTTTTCCATTTGAGTGTAACATGACGAGGTAACTCTACTTTGTGCAAATATATTTGCACAACATCTGTTCATACTTTTTTAGTATATATTTTCCCCATGCTTCCAAGTATTTTCTTGTTCTATCGATTCAACTTCGACCATCTATTATATATGCCCAAATCATCCAAGTTCATTTTCCACAAACTTATTGTTAATAGGTGCTTCTCTCATCATATACCTAATTTAAGCATTTCTAAATCCATTCACCATATTTTACTTCACATTCTGATGATGCAATCACCACTATCAGCTCTAGGATTGATAGTGAAAATTCATCTTTTAGACATGTCTTATTTAAATCTCTAAAATTAATGCATATGTGAATTTGACCATTCTTTTTCTTAACTGAGACGACGTTGACTAACCAGGTAGCGTATTTTTCTTCCCGAATGAAGCCAGCATCGATCAATTTCTTGACTTCATAAATGATCTATTGTTCTATGTCTAATTGCATGCATCTAGGAGCTTGCTTAATAAGGTTAACAGTATGCTCTTTTGCTAGTTTATGAACTGCATGTCGTGAGCCAGGCATCTCTTAGAACTCCATGCAAAATAGTCCTTAAACTCCGTGAATAGCCTAACAAAGTCATTAGTTTCAATTTCATTTAACAAAGAATTGATGTATAATGGGCGTGAATCTTCTTCAATTCCTAAGTTTATTTCTATCAATTTCAACTTGGCTTTAAGTAATACGGCGTAATGGATCTAACAAAAAAACTTTAAAAAAATCTATATTTAAATCTCCATGATATTATCTTATCACATAACATTTTCATGTCTTCTCTTTTCAATTTAACCATCAAGCCATCAAGTCAAATCCATATTTTTATCATCATTTTGTCTTATAACAAATCAAAGATAGTAGTTAAACTCATCACATCAAAGAATAACTAGAACATTTTCTCCTACAAAAGATGATGAAAAAAGAAAGGATTAATAGAATGTTTAATGACTACCAACATGAAATTTTGAATAATTCAGATGACCAAAAAAAACAAGAAGAGAAAAAACAACATGTGCTTCTAGAAATATTATATCTCTCTCTCTCTCTCTCTCTCTCTCTCTCTCTCTAGACTAGTTGGTACTCCCAATAGAATGTCAAGATTGTTAAATGTATCACAAATTAAAAGCTAACACTATTATTTTCCCATTTTCATATATGAAAATGCCAAAAAAATTTGAAAACAATATCAAAATTCCTTTATGAATATGAATATGAATTTTAATCAACATTAACAGTTAAACATAAACTATTACAAGCTCCATATCTATTGACCAAAATAAAACCATCCCCATAGGTATAATGCACTAAGAAATTCACCTGAATTCCTTCTGACAACTGTAGCTCTTCAGAAGCAGTGAGAAGCTTTGTTGTACTTGTTATGCCCCTAATGTAACGGAGGGGATCAGAATAATCTACTTCATGAAATACTGCACGCTTCTTCTTCCCATTTAAGCCCAACTTAACAGAAATAACACTAACAGCAGCCTTCTCTATCTTTCCTCTTCTGACCCTTCTCTCTATTTGACGCATCGATCTCACAGTTATCTTTTCCCGCACATCAAGTTCATCACTGTCAAAATTAGAGATACATGGATGTTGAGATTGATTCTGTGTGAAATGCCTTTCCTGTGGTATGGCTTTTGCTGTTCTAGTAGAATGATCATCTATGTCGCTCTTCTTGAATTCAGATTGTTTGACAACCTCAAGCCTTATTATTTCATCCTCAAAAGAAAGTTCATTTGATTTGTCAAATTTCAAAGAAGGGCTGCTTTGCAACAACTGAGCTGCTGCGAAAATTTAACTGCTGCTTTTGCGAGAGTACACGGCAGCAGCTGCTGCTATCACTGCCTCTTCGCTCGTGAGGACTGCTTCCCTAGTCAAAGTTGCCTCAAAGATTTTCTAGCCAAAAATGTAAAAGTAAAACCTTATAAACAAAACAAAAAAAGTAGTTTTCATATTCAAGGACAGCTTCACAACTCCTAATGTGATAATCCTCACTTTTCTGGTTTCCACCGACATATGTCAAGTTATACAAGTTAATGAGAAGGGATGAGCCTCCATGGTTGGCATCTGAGCTTCTCAATCACTGCTGTCATCTGGGATGAAGTTTAGTCGTTCAGTAATGATTCTAGCATTTGCTGCATGTGGATGATAAACAAATTGTTATCACAACATAATGCAAAGCTGATGATACTATAAATGTGGAAGCAACTTTGCATATTTGGAAGATTCAACAACAATAACAATAACAACAACAAGCCTTAATCCTATTGAATCCTTCGCCTCCATTGTGTCCTATTAGTGTCAAATTCTCATTTAATTCAAGATACCAAGATCATTTTTATACATCTTAACCAAGTCTTTTAGGTCTACTTACCTTTCTTAACAACAAATAAATCTACTCTCCATCATCAAGGACGCTTATGTCAAACCATCTAACTCAATCTTATCTTCAGCTACTCAACTTCAACATACTCATTTTGTATTCTTCTCTAAGGTAACCACTCATCCACCGAGCATCCTCATCTCTGTAACACTTAACTTAGTCTTATGCTTCTCTTTATTGGCTTCAATCATGCTAAGTCATCTGGGGTCTTACCACCATCTAGCATAATGATTCTAGCATTTGCTGCAGATGTGGATGATAAACAAATTGTTATCAATGAACATAATGCAAAGCTGATGATACTATAAATGTGGAAGCAACTTTGCATATTTGGAAGATTCAACAAAATAACAATAACAACAACAAGCCTTAATCCCACTAGGTGGGGTCGGCTAATGAATCCTTCGCCATCACCTATTATGTGTCAAATTCTCATTTAATTCAAGTATACTAAGATCATTTTTATACATCTTAACCAAGTCTTTTAGGTCTACCTCTACTTTCTTAACATAAGGTAAATCTAATGCATTTACTCTCCAATCTATCGGACCGACGCTTTATGTGGCCAAACCATCTAAGGCGACTCTCCTAATCTTATCTACCATGGAGCTACTCCAACTTTTTCCCGAACATACTCATTTTGCATTCGATCTCTAAGAGTAAAGTCACTCATCCACCTGAGCATCCTCATCTCTGTAACACTTAACTTAGTCTTATGCTTCTCTTTTATTGGCCAACATTCTGCACCATAAGTCATTGCAAGTCTTACCACCATCTAGCATAATGATTCTAGCATTTGCTGCAGATGTGGATGATAAACAAATTGTTATCAATGAACATAACGCAAAGCTGATGATACTATAAATGTGGAAGCAACTTTGCATATTTGGAAGATTTAAAAAAATAAAATTTAAAAATAAATAAATTTCTTGCAGTCATGTTTGACTTATGGTTAAACAAATCCTGGTTCACAACAAGTCTAAAAACCTTATACAACAAAACATTCACACAATCACTTAAACAAATTATAATGATCTGTAATAGCAGAAATACAGAAAGGGAAATGGAAGTACTGAAATTATTTATTCTCAACATAAAAAGATCAAGAGATTTTCTGTAAAGAAGAAAGTTCAAATATTTAAACTTTTCCCTGAACAAAAACGAAGCTTGGGTCTCCTAATACAGAGCTGCACAGCAGATCTATCAAATACATAGCCATTATAAAACATCTTTTGTTTCACCTTGCTGTATAATCTTTATTTTTTCAGGGTAATGTTCCCTAAAGCCTCTATTTTTCTCATCACTTATAACCTGAACATTGAGAGAATGAGAGAGAGAGAGAGAGAGAGAGAGAGAGAGAGAGAGAGAGAGGGAGAGAGAGAGACAGAGAGACAGAGATCCTTAAATGCATTAAATCTTACGAATGATGGGATGGAACAATTACTGGATTTAGTCATTAACGGTAATGAAATGAGATTAATCACAACAGTAGGATTTGAAAGTCTACAAAATTCTATTTGGCAGGATTTAAGCTAAACCTTGCCTAAAAAACGATACCAAAAAGTCCTTGAAATGCATTTTGCATATAAAATTGAACAAAACAAACGATATTTTGGCAGATCAAACTGACATCTCAGTAACATTGATACCCTTACTTGTTAATAATAATGAACTGAACAATCCCTAGAACACACTCCCATGCATCTGAAAATGATTGGAAACTTATTCACAGCGATGAATATTCCTCAGAGACACAATGGATATCAAGAAAATCAACAGTTTGGGCAAGTTGATAATTCGCCAGGATGCAATAAAGAAAGAGCACCAAACACATAGCGTTCTCATATCTATTTCCACATTTCAGTACTTGCCAACATTATTTAATAAACCCCACATTTGTGGTCATATTTCAAAAATACAACTGAAGGTTGCCACAATTTTTCACAAACAGTTCCAATGTTGAACGCAAGAAAAAAATATCCAAAAGGCAATCGTTTTGTTGCAGAATTGTTGAGTAGGGGCGGAAAAGGGATTACAGTGAAGGGTATGGTGAGGAATTCTCGAGTGGGTATCCGAGGAAGCGGGACACCTGAAATGCGGCACCAAGCACGCCATCAGCTGCTTCAGAAACGCAGAAAGTCTTCTTCTTCTTCTTCTTCTTCTTCTTCTTGGTTTGAGAGAGAGAGAGAGAGAGAGAGAGGAGGAAGAAGAAGATAGTAAGCAGGAGGACGCCTGATTTAAAAGGATAAGAAAGCAAGTCGAGTGGCAATGAATAGTCATCGATGGAGAGGCGAAGGAAGAGTACGAGTAAAAATCGTACAAACCACAGCGATTCACTTCTCATAAACTACCTTACAGCCATCAGATTACTTTTAGATTCGTGCAATCGTAAACGAAATTACTTTTAACTTAAAAACACAATTTTATATATTTACAAACAAAATACTTAATCTTTCATATTATTTAAATAATTCTCAAATATTTATTATTATATCAATAATTGAATCATTATTATTATTTCTAAATGAAATATATTTTTTAAAAGAAAAAGTCATATTTTATATATGTCAAATTTTAGATATTAGATGTGTAAATATATAAGAGTTATGTGTTATATATGTATATAAATTATCTTTAAATTAGCTTCATCGGAAATTATTTATAAATATCTTTTTTATACTCTATTTATTTTAATATTTATGAGTTAGTTTGATCTAAATTTGGCTCAAATTATTAATAAAAATTTAAAATCTAAATTAAAAAAAACATTCATGAATAAATAAATCTATAAAAAGTCATAATTTTTTCTTAATCAAAATTTATAATTAAAATAACTAATTTAAGATCAAAATTATTAATCAATAAATAACTTTGCACAATCAATTCAAAACTTTTAAATAATAAATATCTTATAAATATATTAACTCATTTAAATATAAATTTCCTATAACTTTACTCTTCAACTCTTCGATCTTCGTAAAAATAATTCTCCACTCCCTTTGATGCGCAACGAATAGCAACTAAACTATCGAAATCTGAATTGAGTCGAACATGAGCTTTATAAACATTATCCATGCCATGCCAACATATCGTGTTTGACTCACTTAAGCGCAAATAAAACATGAACTTTATAATGATTAATTATAAATTATTCATAAATATTAGTTTTTTTCTAATAGCTCTATATGATGCCCCATCATATCCTTATATAATTCATCATAAATTAACATTTGTTCTTGTGATCAATGTGAGGGCCAAGATTAACTTTTTGTTAATTACATTTATTATTACATCAATTTGGCTCTTAAAAGCAATATAATCTACAAAATGATATGTTGAGACCTACTAATGAAAACAATTAATATAACATAACTTAATAAATTCATTACTAAAATATATAATGAATTTAATGAAATAAGCATCAAGGTTAATTATAGTTCTTATAATATAATTACTTACTAAGCTTAATTAAAAATATAATTAACATAAATGGGATTCCGTATTTTTTGATAAATTTTATATCGTCTGTCTATAATACAACCTCCACTTATCTTATCGGGACTGGGACCCGGGAAGATAGTGTTATAATGAAAAAGATAAATCATAAGAATTAGAAACTTAGGCTCAATGAATTTTGTTAAACAATAAGTGATTAAATACAATAAAGATTAACAATTATTATTTAATAAATATAATCAAGTATAAAATAACCTAAAATATAAGCTAAGTTTAATGAAATATAAAGGAATTCAAGATCAATTTAATGTGCTAAAGTGCAATATGATTAACAAGATTAAAATTAAGTATATCATCACTTATTATATGATTATCAAAATAATTTTACTAAATAAATAAATTCCTATAATTTATAAAATAAAGTTTATATAAATTATAATATGGTTTAAATTAATATAGATAAAATATAAATAATTGTAAATTTGTGTTCCTTAAATCTTTGATAACTCATATTTAATCATTTTAAAATGAAGAACATGTTAAGCAAGTTTTCTTATATCTCCATACCAAACAATTCTTCTGTATTTACATATCTAACACCTAAAATTAGATATTTACTTATCTAATACTTTTTTATTCTGAAAAAGATGCATTTCAATGTGAGTGATGATAGTATTTTTAATGTGATATTGAAGATTTGAGTGTTATATATATAAAATTTAAAATTTAAGTGTTAGATATGTAAATACAAAAGAATTATGTGGTATATATATAAATCCCCTAAAAACTTATTATTACAAAATCACTATTAAGCCACACATAAGCACATAAGCTAATGGGATTAACAACTTTTGCCATACATTGAACAAAAAAAAGAAAGCATAGAAGTTCTCTATGATCAACAGGGCTTTTACATACATACCACACAATTTTTATATATTTACATATCTATTACTTAAACCTTCATATTTATATAATAACATCTAAATTTCTGATATTATATCAAAAATAACATCATCATTAATTTGTTCTAAATGAAATGTATATTTTCATGAATAAAAAAAATATTATATTTATAAATATCAAATTTCAGATGTTAGATATATAAATACATAAAAAATATATAGTAATGTATGTAAATTTCTCAAAAACATAGTTTTGTGGAAAAAAAATTATGTGTAGAATATGAGTATGTTTCAATCTAAGAGAGAAATTTAGGTTTCCAACAATCTAAATAAATCTATAGCGAATCATTAAATACAAGTTTCTTTTACTGTGCTGAAGAAAGGTTGCAGATATTAGGGCTTCAGATTAAGGAAGAGGGAAAGAAAAGCTGCTTCAAAGCTTTCTCATATGCTTTCAATTAAGAAGCTTATTGATCCATTTCTAGACTAAAGGGGAATCATGCCAAGGCCTTAGTGCTTCATGTTAACCAAATAAAATCATATTCGAATAGGCTTATTCAAACCGTCTCGACGATATGAATGCAATGGTATAGTCCGTTTTAGAAAATGATACTGCGACAAAAAGATTTTATGTGGACGAAAATTTCATACACGAAAGATTGCTCGCATAAATTTCATGTAAAATCATCATGATGGTTTGAGCATCACATTTATCGCACGCGTAATTAGTCGTGATGGAGAAGAAGATGTAAGTCGCAAAAATCAAATCCAAAATCCAGAAGCGACGCAAAGCTATAGATAGTCATGTGATCGAAAATACATAATACATAGCTTATACCACATAGTCAATGATAGCCAACATAACATCTACATAAATATTGCACTAAAAATGATGCCAACACTATTTAAATATGAATAAATCTTCATCCCATGGCCTAACAATTTAATGAAAAAAAAAACATAATTTGTGGAGAAATTTTGAAGTTAAGAATGTAAGTATGTTTCAATTGCAAACCTCTCAAAGAGAGAGATTAAATCTCAAACAATCTAAATAAGTCTATAGTGAATCATTAAAACAATTTACTTTCTATTACTGTGCTGAAGAAAAGTTGCAGATTTTATACTTACAGGTTAAGAGGGAAGAAAACCAGCTTCAAAGCTTTCTCTTATGCTTTCAATTAAGAAGATGACTGATCCATTTCTGGACCACTGAAGGGGAACCATACCAAGGCCTCAGTGCTTCATCTGAGCCAACTGAGAGTGATAAACTCCATCCAAGCTTATATTGAGCGCCGAGGTCTGCGACATCTCGGAACAACTCCATCTCCCCATACATCTGCCTTCCCACATACCTGCAAGTAGATATTAACATTCAGTTGACAAAGTTCAATAATTTCATGATGGTTCCTACTTTAATAAGAATAAAGATTGGGTTAGCATATCCTGATCGAAATACGATCGATCTTTGTTTCAAAACTTTTGAATTTTGCTTTCAAATGAGAGCAATATATGGATAATCAATCAAATTTTGTATTTTGCTCATCTCAAAGCAGATATAGAAGTTTTCAAATCCATCACAATCAAATTTTATTCAGGATATCCTCACCCAAATTTGTTTTCCCAAGAAAATATCAACTTCACTTCTAAATATCTTTGCATTTTATCACACTAATACTTCATAGAATTGATATAAATTTATACTATTATTAAAAGGCACTTAGTGTTTCACTAAAAAAGGATCCCACAATATAGACTAAGAACAAGAAGTGAACTGCTCCTCATCCGATGATTATTTTGAGTGTTTTTAAAATAATAAGATTTATTTTCAAAAAGAAATAAAAAAGAAAAAATTTTAAAAATATACTGAACAAACATATTTTAAAAAATAACATAAAACCAAAAAGAAAAAATAAAAAATATAATTAATCCTAAACAAGCCCTAAGCTCCAAAGCAACCAAATAAACTCCACATGTAACAAGATACTGGCTTTTACCTGCTTATAACCCTGGCCAATGAAGCGAGCACGCAGAGTGGTGGCAACTGGAGCAGATCCAACTCTTTCCTCTTTCTTGACTAATTCAGAAGCTCCATTGTTATTATCAACATGAGCTATATTACTTGAATTGGGATTGCTAATGAGCGGTGCTCCTCGAATATACCTGTCAAAATACTATCAAAATCTTCCATCAATAGAATTGCATACAAAGGTTCCTCTCTATATCTGCATTTCAAATAGGACATTTACACACATTGCACATAATTCTTATATATTTACATATTTAACACCTAAATTTTAATATTCATATACAAAGCACCTAAGATTTTAATCTTATATTAAAAATAGCACCATTATTACTTTTAAAAGTGAAATGCAACTTTTCAAGTATAAAAAAACCGTTATATTTGTAAATATTAAATTTTAAGTGTCAGATATGTAAATATATAAGAATTGTGTGCTATGTATTTAAATCTTCCTTTCAAATAATACAAGATACGAGGATAAAAATTTTTTTAGTGCATATTTTCAAAACCAGGTCAGGCATTTTTCAATTAACAAAAGAAACATAGAGAAAAAATATGACAATAACGCATGCAACTATGGGCTCCGAAAATTCGCCACCAATGTCGTAATTAAGAGAGTATGATTTAATGTCGGTTAAACTTTCAGAAGGCAGATGAAATAGTAGATAAGACACTACCCAGAGATTTCACCCTCATTTTGTGAGAACTTTAGATCTAGTTCCGGGTTTCCCATAGATTATCCCTCCTAATGCTAAGAGAGAACTTTCGATTAAGTTATTAGATTCTTGCTATATGTATAGTAGCGGCGATGAGTTTTGGAATTTGGATTTATAAAATTCATCATCATTTAACTTAAAGTAAATGCTTGGGGGTGTGATGATGCGCCTGAACAAGATCTCATGGTTTACCCGTGTGGTCCCTTAGTTAGAGGTAGTCTATGCGAAGGATCTTTGTCAGCAGTCATGGGTTGAGTTGTCCAAAAAAATCTTATAGACATGGGGTGATGTTTGTCTAAGGAGACAAGCTTAAGTACACCTCATAGTTCAGAACTCAAGGTACAGAGCTATTGGAGAGCATAAAGGTTATAGTCTTGATCGTAATATAATGGTGTCATTTGACAAGTCGAGAGGACTACGTAAATCGATCATATGTGGTCAAATACCACAGAGACATGTCGCACTTACATGAGATTAATTAAGAGTGAATATAAAAATACACTTGACTTAACATTAGCTCCTTTGTGAGCTAAAGTTTTCTTAATTTGTCATATTAATAAACAATTGTGGAAGGTGAATTGAGTTTCAACTTTAAGTTTTAAATCTTAGATTTCATTTAATCATTTTGAGTTTGATAACTCATTAGATTTTTTTTTTACTTAGATTGATATTTGATTTAGATTAACTTGCTCTAAAATTGCAATCACATTATAATAGTAGTATCCCCTCCAGTTAAAATCTTCATTCAACACAGCCATCATCGAGATAAATCTTGTCAACTCTACTTATTTTCTTGCAGAGGATTAGATCTATATTCATTGCTTCCACATTTATAGTTAAACCTCGCTCAGCGGCATAGAGGATTGGGTTTGAGCTTTCCTCTTGAGCTTGAACTTGAGAAGTCATGTCAATAGGTTTATTTTATGCAATTATATAATAGAATTAGCTTTCAGATTTTATTAGGTTGAAATTCTCATAATATCATCATCGAATTTTTAGGTTTTGTTAACGGAGCAGGACCCAGGACTCAAGCAGGATTAACCAACATCCTCGGACTAAATTCATGCTCATCATTAGGGGCCCATGGTTATTCAATTCAGTATTAATTTAAATTTAAGAAACTTGAATAGTGTTATTTATTTTGATTGAGTTTCATTGCAAGTATAAAATTTTAGACAAGATTTCAACAGCATTTCGACAACATCCGGGCATCATTCCCATATAGGGGGTTACAACGGGTATGTTGGGCCTGCTCATCATGCCAAGAAAGGCATGTATGGGTCTCTGAGGTATCATGAAATATGAATTTCTCCGCTATGCCAAGAAAGACGTGTACGGGTACTTATACACCTGCAATGTCAATTTAAACATCAATTTTATAATTGTGGTTGAATTTATGTCAAGCTGTTTAGGCCTCCTATCGGTGTAAAAATTTGGCAGCATTTCCACGCGGATCCACGGCGTCGTTCCTATAGGGGTTGCCTCGGGGTATCTTGGTCACCACCATGTCAAGAAAGACATATATGGGTGGTGTAAACACCACGGTCGAATGCATCATCCAATCATGTCAATAAAGGCATGTAAGAGACTCTAAGGTATCTGCATATAACATGGGTTTCCCGTCACGCCAAGAAAGACGTATACAGATACTTATGTAGCTGCAAGCAAACACAACTTTCTCCGCTGCATCAAGAAAGACACATACGAGTACTTAAAACTTGGCGTGGTGTCTTGTTCCCCTGCGCTACAACGTATGGGGTTTACCGGTAGCGTTACTAGTTTCCCCGTCGCTACAAAAAGACGTCGGTTTCCACTTCATGCATACAAATGCATCTTTGGTTTCGAGGACATCCACCATCGAACATTTTATACATGTAGGAAAGTAACGGACGGACACGGGACTTCAATCATGCGGCTATTTGGAGGAGGGAGACATTTTGCGCGTGCATGTCTGGAAAATGGTCTTGAGCGAGGGACAAGCCTTGAGGCCGCGCGTGTGCAGTGCTTTCCGGAGTCTTCGGGGGATGGAATGGCGGGCAGGCGATGTTGATCAGCAATTAGCCAAATCTTTGACAGCTTCATTGATCCTCAGGTTGTCAGGAGGATGGGCGACGACTCTGATCTCGGGTCGCCTGAGGCCGGAGACGGATGGCGTTCGGGTGGGACACTTGAGGAGGAGGCTCGATTTCCTTCGGCTGGGAGAACGCGGATGATGAAATAAATAGGAGGAGGAGGCGTGGATGAGGGTTGTGGGTAGTGGATTTTCTTTATTTAAGTGAAAATTAACTATAATTAGGATTTTTGCGATGACATTGTTACATGGGCAATATATATATTGATCTTAAGTTACGATGTTCGAGCGCTGTTCGTTTAGCGTCATTTGGTTCAAATCGAATTTCGGTTCAAAATTGGCGTTGTGCTTCGATCACTATTCGCAGACTCGTCGAATTGAGTGCGGACAGTCTCATTTGATAGGTTTCAACGTTTTGACGCTAACGGCATGATTAATTTCATGAATGGAGGTCGTTTGGGTATCGTTGTAGTCTCCCGACTTCGATATGAGCATAGACGCGTCGACGGATTTCCTTCTTGATCGGTCGACCGTCGAATTGTGCAATATATATATTCTGATCAATTTCGATGTTCTGAATACGATGGAGAAGTTTATTCGTCGATCGGAGGTCATTTCGACTAATTTCGGCGATATCCAGTGCATTTCAGCTCTGATTCGCGCACTGATGTATCTGAAGTTGATCAACTTCGTCTTGTGAGCTCAACTCGACTTATGGCGCATGCATGAAGCTCAATAGAAACATATTCACAACTAAGTGTCTGTCTTCAGCCATAAACTTTAAAAATTGTCAAAATATAACAATTGTCGATTGATTAGAGTCTCATGTATATGACATATATAAATATAAAACTAAAGAGATGGTGAATATTAGCATTTTTCAAATTTATCACTTAAGATCACAATTACGTTATCGTTATCCTTATTTTATAATTCCTTTTCATTTCATAAACAAACTAACCTTCAAAATGTGGCACACTTGCATTCAAAAAGTTTATCAAGGACAAGAACATGTGACAAAAATTAAATTGAGATGTAGCTCAACTGCATTGACAAATGATAAAATGTAGTAGATGACTTAATGGAATTGACCCTGCATAAATAAATTATCATGTGTCATAATAAAATAATATTTCTCACTTCTTTAATATTGCTTTACATTCTAACCTACTTGAATTTCATAGTTAATATTTATAATTTTTAGTTATATCTCCTTTCTTTTTTTTTTTTAGAGAATTTTTCTTATTCCATAAGTCTTATTTTATTTAATTTTTAACAAGTATATGGATATTTTGTTACAACATCGACACTAAATAATAATTATTTTGCATATTAAATATTTCAAAATGCGAACCTTTCTCATATAAGAGGCATTTTCACGAAAAAAAATATAAACTAAAACTTGAAACGATAATAAAATATATAATGGCTAAGGACTCGTGACCAATATTTTTCTCACTTGATCAAAAGATACCTAACAGCTACAAAGCTAATAATGACATTTCGAGATAATTTTTATAATTTTGTTTATATATATATATATATATATATATATATATTCATAACTGCAACATATGATTATTTAACCACAAAGTTTTTTTTCAATGGTCACTTCTAACAAATGCTTTTGTCAAGAAAATAAGGAAAATAAAATCACCCAACATTTTTATTTGGTTGCAAGTCACTATGAGGGAGAGACTAATCATGTATTAAGAGAGTTATGGATGGTAAAATCCAAAATATTTTTTTTAAGTAAATGCTTGAAAAATAAAGATGTATCCATCACCAATCATGAGATCTATTATGAATTATCTTTGCATGAACATTGCATAATCATTAAATTAAAAGATGAGGTTGCATTTTCATCTTTTAGGAGTCATATTTTTACTTATCAATGGCATCAAATTAGGGAAAACTTGGATGCCCCTTATGGCAAACTACAATCTTAAATATTTTTTAAATGAAATTCCAAAGGCTCATTTTTGGGTCAACTTTCAGCCAAATCAAATTTTGATGCTGGTGTTTACACCAACATGTCAATACAGTTGATAGGTCGGCGAAGCTTTTCAAAGCACAAGCACACTTTATGATGGCTGCAATATAAAGGCAGAATACATGTTTCGATATTATTCGAGGGATGTTTTTCATAAGGCGAATCCATCCGGTAACAAATAAGATATGTAATTCAGAATTTATTGTCACACCCAGATGACCCTTCTTCTGGGTCAATCAGCAGAATAGGATGACGATTGAACGCTCCGTTGCTCTCTTGAATGAGCAGTGAAAGGAATGAAATAAGGAAGCCGCGGGAGAGATCCAACCATACACGCGTTAAATCCTTATCCGACCGCTACATGCAAAGTAAAGTGGGTTTGCTACAGTAACAACAAAATTAATTAGGAAATTAGGAAATAAGCTAATTGGATATTAATTGGATATCACATTTATTTTGAAACATAGCTTAAGAACAAGCATCATAAATTATGTAGATTATTGCAGCCTTTATCTATAACAAAATAATAGTTGGATAAGAACACAATAAACTATTATTGGTTTGTCAAGATTAAGGTAAGACCATGATTCTATAATGATCATTGTTGATAGATTAATCAAATCAACTTTTTTTTTTTAAATAGATTTTTATTACTTGGTGAAGTTCTATAAGTTTTATGTTCATGATATTGTACAATTGCATGATGAGATCTAGAGTTTCAAATTATGATGGAGGACTTACATAACTATGAAAGAATATTGAAGAAATCCTAGGTATGAAACCAACATTCCATGCATCATTTCATCCTCATGTCAATGAATAGACATAGTGGATTATTTGGATTCTAAAAGATCTAGTCAGGCTATGTGCCCTCGACTTCGACGGAGATTAGGAAACACATATACCTCTAATGAAGTTTGCTAAAACATTATTTTTCAATTAAATATTGAATGACATCATATGAGGCACTATATGGAAGAAAGTGTAGAACAATCATACATTGGACTGAAGATGAAGAGAAAAGGGCAATGGGTTTTGATCTCATAAATGATGCTACTAAAAAGATTGAACTCATCTTTCATCAATACAAAATAGAAAGAAGAAAATATTATGATGCTAAATACCGACCATTAGAATTTGATGTTGGCGACCACGAGTGTGAAGAGTGTGACCCAATTTCACAAGATTGGGAAGCTAAGCATATGATATGTAGGTCCCTATAAGATTGCCGAGAAATTGGGATGGTTGCCTGGAAATATGTTGCTGTTGAAAAACAGGCTAGCATCTTTATAAGCTCCAAGCAGGTCTCAGTTGACAATTATGAATGGTTGACTATGACAAAATGCTTGAATGTATGTCAAGCAATTACTTGTCCATTGAACATCCAAGTGATTATAGTGTTTTGTGTTGGATTCTCTAAATCTCATAAAAGCCATAAATGCAAGTTTATTTTTTCTATTTAAAATGTAGATTTATTGGCAAGGAGATCCATCTTGAAATAATAATCATTTCTTGGCATCATCTTAGAAGGGAAAACTCACTACATTTTCCTTGTATCTAACCATTATCTTCTATCACATCGTGTATTTTTATCAATATCACCATCCTTATTCAGGACACTACAAAATCTGTTAACTCAAATATGCATGTTTGTATGAATAAATTCTAACAACGTTGCATTTTCAACCTCTTCTCCTTCAAATTCTAGTCATGTTATATTTATGTTTTAAAGGCTCTCATAATCCCCATGTTTGTTACCTGAAAAAAAAAAGGGGGGATTTACATACATACCACATAATTCTTATGTATTTACATATCTAACACCTAAACTGTAATTTTTACATATATAACACCCTAATCTTCAATATCACATCAAAAAATACCACTTTATTCACTTTTTTAAAAGTGAAATGCACCTTTTTAAGCATAGAAAAGTGTTAGATAAGTAAATATCTAAGTTTAAGTGTTAGATATGTAAATACATAAGAATTGTGTGGTATGTATGTAAATCCCCCAAAAAAAATCTATGGATTAAACTTAAAAAATCCTTGTCCATGTTTAATTTGGAGATCCATGTTCCTTTTCAACAACAGATGTCAAATCTGTGCCAAAAGAGTAACGAGTTAAATATCTATAAATATATATAGTCATATCAAACTATTTGGGGTAGGCTTGAAACCAATGTTATGTATGAAAATTTATAGCAATAAGCTTAAGAGAAGCTATAGAAAACAGTACAAATGGTATTTCAAGAGAATATTGTTTCATTTATGGTTCATTTATCAACTATAATTGTACTAGTTAGTACCTCTCGTGCCATCCTGAGGTGAAACCGTCTTATAGAAGATTACCTTCCAGCAATACAGATATATTTCATTTGTGATGTATAGACTGCTGCTGCGCAATTGTTTTGAACATAGTCCAAGAGGCCCCTGGTTTGATCAATCACTCCTGATAAACCTTTTGGAGGTGGCCTGAAAAATATCACAGCATACTGCTTTAGTGAACTAATATATGGAATAGTTTATAAAATTGCTATAATGTGTCTGAGAAACTGATTTTTAATGAATAGCAGTTAAAAAATGTCTTCAATACGAACCAAATTCATTGTGCATGGAATCAGCAAAAGAAGCAAAATCTACGCAGTTCTACTAATTAATAGTTACAATGCACAAAATAGTATCCAACGGCAGGGAAACCAAGAAAATATCAATGCTTGATTATGCAGCATTCAACACTAATAACAATGATGAGGAAGTCCCAGGGGGCTGTTCAATATGTTGATACAAGGAATAGAGTCAACGTGTAACCTTCCTAGTCGGTTGAGATTTACTAATTCTGCTTAACGAAGTTATATGCTCCATTGAGAAGTCAATCCAGGTCATGATAAGGATTAAGATACAGAATTAGTACCCGCATTGTTAACTCATGGTCAACCTGTCTCACTTATCACATAGCACACTATATGCGCTCTTCCTTTTCTTAACATTGAGAGTCCTCTGGTTCATCTCCAACCAATCACAATCATGGAATTAAAAAGATGATTCTGGGGTATTGTTTAGATAGTCCAAAATCAAAACTTTCTCTAGCAATGTGTAGAAGAATCTCCTGTCCTAGTTTAATTCAAATGCAAAGGATAAATTGTGGAGTTCCAATTAAAAATTCTCTTATCATATTCAAGCTTTCCCTTCAGCCACTCACGCTTACACAATGAATTTTATATGCTTAAACACGAAGCAACTATCAATTTCTTTTTTCTTTTTGAAGGGAATTGCATACATACCACTGAATTATTTTGTATTTACATATCTAACACCTGCAAAATTTATACATCACCCTGATGTCTAAATAGCATGCATTTAAAGATGCATTTCACTTTAGATTAATTAACACTAATGATATTTTGATACAATTTAGAGATTAACGTGTTCTATAAGTAGATATAAAAAATTTGTATTATATATGTAAATAAATAGTAGTTTAGTAGTATGAAAGTAAATCCCCCTTCTCTATTACTCCTTTCATCCAGTAAGTTACATTGAGCTCCTTCCAAATAGAGGAGCTAGCTTGCATCAATTATTCCATCTCGTGCATTGAAACCAAAAATAACTGCAGGATCCTTTGGTCAAGATATTTTGCACTAAAGAACATGCTAATGATGATATATTGTTCTCCCCGCCATCGTTTATCATCAATTCAAAACATTTGAATTAATATATATAGCAGGATAAACTTGAAAAGAACTATTAGGCATGTCACTACTCCTCAAAATAGAATCATAACCAAATACCGATCAAAAATGGTCAATAAGCATAAGAATTTCATCCTCTATTACATGCCTGGCTAACTATTATTTAATTCTGATTTCATTAATCATAGTTGATAAGATTTGTTCTTGATTTTTTAAGATTGGTGGCAACCAAAAAATCCTAATTGGAGTTTACTACAAATTCTAGATAGTTGTTACCATAAAATTCTAAATAGAAACTACCATCAAATCCAAAATGAACTAGAATATCTACAATTGAGATTATAAATAAGTTTTTAAGTGTGATTGATTGTTAATATTGGAAGGTGAACTCTGAACTATATAAAGTCATATAATCCTCATTTGTATTGCACATTAACAACAAGAAGAAATAAGAAAAATATAGGATGAGAAAGAGAAAGAGGAGAAAAGTATCATCCAAAGAAAAAAAAATTCCCCTATTGTTCACAAAGGAATTCTTGGGCTTTTTTAAAAAGAAGTATTACGATTTTTAGTTTCAAAAAGAAAAGAAATTAACAATATATAGTTCCCATTTGAACTCATATAATAGAGGAAAAAAGAGTAACTGAAGCAATAAAAGCATCTCATTCTTTGCACCTAGCCACATCTTCATAGCAAGTAGTAGCATTCTCTCTCAATCAGACAAAACAATAAATTTATCCATGTCTACAACTTTGTATAAAGTGTGATCCTTTGCATACTCTCACTTAAGTTGAGTAGATTAATCAATTTTTTTGTGGCCATAGACAGCATGCTTAAGCCAAATCTCTTTTGTAATTACTTTGTGGTTCATCATACTTGCTCCTGGGTTGAGGCACACTCTCCTTCCTAATAGAAGGTGTGGACAAGTGTTATATCAGGCAAGCCTCTTTGTACCCACGTGAACCTCGATTCTCCCTTTTGGTGATTTCTATCATTGTTCCCATTTTAATTCATTTTGAGCTAAATTTGTATGTATAATTGGAACTTGAATGCTCGATGCCACAAAAAAAGTGCTCAGCATGTCAACCACACACAATAAAATACTTGGTTACACATACAAAGTATTCATCTACTCATCAAGCCCAAAACTACTAGACAACTATCCTAATGGAACGCATTAAGCTCCTTAGATAAGGTCACACTGTTTTCAGTCAATCATCTTATAAGTTGTTAGAATAAGACAGCTAACTTATAAGTAGTTATAATAAGAACAATATATTGCTTGTATCCAAACTATGTACATATTATACTTAATCAATAGCACCATGTCCATCCTAAAAGTCAATAACAGCAGCTTATCAATTAAGTAGATGGCGTAGTTTGGTAAGCCTATAACACCTCAAGCAGTTTTTCAACCCAGTAACCCTTGCTTCCTTCAAATTTCTTCAACGTGATCAATATCACCTAGTTTTTCACCTCAACCTGTTTGTTCATCTATGGATGACTAAAGTAAATTTCAAGTTCAAACCATGCTTCTTATAAAAGGCATTCCTCTTATTGTTAGTAAATTGGAATCTATTGTTGATTGTGATTTTCATTGGTAGGTGAAAACTATTTAAGATGTCTACCCAAAAAATTTCAATTGATATTGTGAAATATTACACTAGAGAAGTAGATATCTTCTTAGACATGTGGTTTATGATAGAGGAATGACGAAGTTAGTTCCCTAAAAAGCGAAGGGTCATAGACTTGACATCAAGTGCAAGAAAGTGGTTAAGCTTAATATTCATGGTGTAAGAAAAAAGAGGAAAAAATGAGTAGAAATATCAACCAAGAGGACTATATAAGATAAATAACTAATCCAGTACAATTAATTATAGGCACCACAAGATCTATGGATTGTAACTCAAAGAAATCTATAAAAAGTAGATGCTTACTTCATGAATTTTGATTGTAAAATATATTAGCAGATGATGCTTACAAGAAGGGTGTCAATTCAAGTTCACAGGTTAAGTTCGACATGAATAAAATCAACCCGAGAATAACCCATTTATTAAATGAATCAAAAATCTCGATCTGAATCTAACTTGATACAAAAAAATATTTAAATCATGATAGAATAAGGCCAACCTGACCTGAAATTAACATAATTACCTAATCTGAACATAATAAATCAATAAAAATAATAACAAATCCTATAATTAACACAACCTAATATGACTCAAACTTAACATGATTTTTCTAACACTTAAGCTGATTCAAACCCAACCAAAATATTATATGAATTGACCCAAACTTGGATTTTTTTAGGTTGACTTCAAGTTGGAGTTTCATGTTTGGTCCAAAATTGATGCCCCTAGCTTAAAAGTTGGTCGAAACAAGTCAGGTGATTTCATATCAGTTGGCTTGCAAATAGAAGATATTGGATCATGGCTAAGAACAGTAAACTTTGTCTCACAAATATGGACCTCAGCTTAAAGCATATCCTAGGTGAAGGTGGACAGAGTTTACCCCAGATTCATTTATATTCTTGAAACTATAAATTGAAATAATTAGCTGCAAAGGGACAACTGGCTTGGCAGTAATGCTTTTGCAATGTAAAATAAACTCCTTTGAAGAAAAATACAGCTTATTTAACCCCATAGTGAATGTGTGAAGATAATGAACTATTTGACAGACTAGATTATTTTATCTTTACTTTTATCAAAATACAGGAAAGACATTTCGCATGGAATCCATTTACTCATAACAAAAAAGAGTTCCAAATTGTTTTGAAAGAAGGCATTCAACTAGTGAATTTATAATGAACAAGGCATCCCTTAGTATTCTTTAAGCCATTCATGCAAGAATTAATTCAATCCCAACACAAAACTGCCTTGAAAACATAATAAACGTAGCATGTTAATGGAAAAAACAATAGTTTTTCACTGCTACTCTATTTCATTTAGTAGGCATTTATTTGAATTGAAAAAAAAATGATCACAATATTTTGACCAAGTTTTTTGACAAGATGGGTTTTAAATCTATTTGATTTATTCTGAAATGAGTGTAATATATACATATATCGCACTCGTCTCAAAATAAAACCAACAATTTGACACTCAAATTTACCAAATTTTAGCTCAGATATTCAAATACAAATTTTATTTCTTTTGAATTATAAATAAGTTCTCTCAGCAAGCTGGTTATTTGCACTGTCAAAAGCAAGCACTTAGGCTTCATTTGGGAGGGCTTTTTTAATGCGTTTTGCGTTGAAAAATGTGAATTTTTGGTTTTGATACTCGTTTGAATAGTGTGCTTTTTGAAACTGCGTTTACATCATTGAAAGCTCCGTTTTAGCTTTTAGCAAAGACAAATAATTTTTCAGGAAATACTTTTAAACCAACTTTTCAAGAATCCGAAAAGCTCAGCCAAACGAAGACTTAGTGTGCAACCGAATAGAGGCATACATGCTATCACAATGGAATCATACAGGTGAGGGGTCCCTAGGCTGAGCAGCAATGAGATATCTGATGATCCAAATTCTTCCATGTAGACTCGTGCCAGCCATCCCCCAGCAGAGTGTCCTATCAATGCTATGCTCCCCCCTGCTCACAATACCGTTAAGTAATCACTCCAATTCAATAAACCAATTCAACCAAAAACATAAACGGGTTGTTTGGTATCCTATTTTAGACAAAATTTGAATCCTACGAAAAAGAATTTTAAGGGTTTTAAACCCTATTATTTTGATAAATCAAAGCTGGGGTATTGATTAAATCCAGCATCTATTCAATCCCTACTTTTACATGATTTAATGGATATAAATTCTACCTCTAAAAATCTTATACCCTAAAACAAATACCTGATTTAACAGTTCTCATGCCAACCATTTTTTAAATTTCAACAATATCAAGATTAACTAAATTTGAATTTATAGGATTTACTGAATCTTAACTAGCTAAATCCTACTCGTAGCCAAACAGCCTCCATTGATATATGCTTAGAAGCATGTTAATGTTGCTGCCATGTAACGAAGCAAACCGAGATAAAATTAAACGCAACATTCAGAATCACAACCTTCAGTGATGAGAATCAGAAAAAGGTTCACCTTCTGGACAAAGCTTTTTAGCTTCGGAGACTGCTGCCTCAACTCTTTCCAGATACCTAAATGACTAATTGAAAGCTTGAATGCTCAAATGGACACAAATCTGCGAGAAAATAGAGACAAGGAGATACCAATTGAGGACAGGCCTTGGACGTAGAGTTCCTCTCCAGTAGTTGGCGTCGAGGAGACCAGCGGCATTTCGAAGCCAGTCGAATCGGGAGACCTTGGCGACCACGGTGGGGATGCCGTAGCCATCCGTAAGCGTCCAGCAAAGACCTCTGTAATCTCCGCTGTTGTTCCCTAACCCCTGAAAATGCATAAACCACCTCATTTGAGATGGAGATAGAGATAGAAAGAGATGGAGAGGAAGGGAGAAGGAGAGATCAACCGGGAGAACGACGGCGGAGCGAGTGGAGGCGGCGGTGGAGGGCGGGGAAGAGGAGATAGGGTTGAGGATGTTGAGATTGGAGATTGGCGGAGTTGGGAGAGCCATCGTGCTGCTGCGGAGGACGGAAATGGTGGGAATTGTATGGCCTACGATCTCATCTCATTATAGTTGCCTCTTGATTCGCTTGGAAGATAAATGAATGAAATAAAAAATATAAAAAAAATCTTATGAAGAGTTATAACGGTCCAAAAATTTGAATGATTTATCTATTTTATAAAATTTTAAGCACTCGAAAACAATTTTATGCATTTTTTATAACTTTTTTATAACATCATATTTATGCAAAAAAATATTAAAAATAATGATTTTTTGTTTTGATGCATATACTTACGCTTTTGATTTTACTATTGGGGCATTTATTATATACATTCCACAGAATTTATATATATATATATGCATAAACAACCTTTAAAATTTTCAGATCACATCATAAATATTACTATCATAACTTTTTAAAGTGAAATATATTTTTTATTACATAAAAAATTGGTATTTATATAAATATGAAAATTTAGGAGTTAAATATTGAAATACATTATAATTGTGTGGTAATTACTTAAATCTTAGTTTTTTTAAGAATTTATTTTGAATATATATATATATATATATATATATATATATATAATAGAAAATGTTTTAATATTTTTTAATTACTTTATATAATTATTTATAAGCTTTATATTTAATAATTTCTCTATTTTTAATTATTTCTCTTTAAAAGTATCTAAAATATTTTTATATCCTATTAATTCTTTTTTATTATCATTTGTAATTTAAAAAATATATATTGGCCTCATGAGTCTATAATATTTAGGAGCTTACTTTATAAATAAAACTATATTTAATTGATTAATGTATATGTTAAGTAATTTTAGGAACTACAAGATCAAATTATGAATGATCATATGACCAAAGAAAATTCAAAGACACTCAAAACATTTTAAAGTCATTAAAGATTTAATTATATAATCAAAATATGCATAGCTCTCATGTGGCTCCAACATTTAAGTTGTGAGTTCATTAAATTTACTTTAAAATTAATAAAAAAGCCATATATATATATATAATATAATATAATATAAATTAGTTCATTAGATTTTAGCAAAAACTTAGTCCATATTTGTCTTGTTTTAAATAGATGTTTAAGCTTCTAATATTGTCTTAATCAAGTTTAAAATTAAATCAAATAGGTAATTAACTTTTAATAGAAATAACTAGCTTTAAAGTTTAATTACATTAGATTATTTTTATTTTACATGCAAAATCAAAAAACATATATTATAATTTAAACAAAAAGTTGAAAGGAACCACACAACACATTTGATAATTATAATTTTTTATTTTAAATTATCATTTAACTCAAATCAAATTTAAAAGTTCTCTTAAATTTGAGTAAGGTGGACAACTTCTTACAAACTCACCTTTTGATGTAATCCCAATCTATGCAGAATCTAAGAAAAATCTACACCAAAATCAACTCTTTTATGAATTGACAAAGGCTTTGGGGAGTGATTTTAGCTACTAAAGATAACTCTTTTTAGATTTGATAAGGAGGGAAAACAAGTCTTAATAAGGTTTATGTAAGTTTCTTCTTGGATTCTAAGCTCATTAGGAAATCAATTTGGGTTTAGTTAGATTGGGTCAAGGCAAATTTGGTTGTGCTAGGCCTAATTGAATAAATATAAGGAGATTAGATGATGATATAGCCTAGGTCTATATCGTTGGCTTTGGGGCGGAGGATCAAGGATTCTGCTTAGTTGGGTTCATCAATACTTATGTGTACTGTGCCTCATTGCGGTGTGGTTTGCACAAGATAAATAGGAGATAAGTCCAATGTCTAACACTAAGGTCAAGCAATTTGAATTAATTGTGTTAGGTGGGCACTAAATTGGCCTAGATCTATACTAAGTTAAATACTAAGTTAAGCTTGGTTGGGTTCAATTCACTATATCCTTATGTGTGCCTTGTATTAAATGGTGGTCAATCCATGTTTCAATCACATTATGACTGATCCAATTGTGGAAAATCTTGTAAGGCTGAACCTTGGGTTAACCAAACTTTACAATAGGCTAAGTAAAATTAGATTTATTGGGTTCCTATGTGTGCTATGTTTTGCCTTAAGTCAAGTGATTGTGAACATAAATTCATTATACTTTGGTTGGGTTAACCAATCCTCAGTTGAGTTACATTGATTTAATTTAAACTATATATGTTGAGTATGACAAATATGCATGGTTTTTATGATTTTCATATAATTTTCACATATTTTCACTTTATATATAATAAGATGAGGATTTGAGCCCAAATTATCTTGATAATAATTTTTTGTAAAATAAAGTTTCTCTTTTTGCTATTATAGGTTTTGAAGAGTTGCTTTCTTAACTATAAAATTATTTTATATTTAAATGAAATTCTAATCGTAAAAAACATGAAAAGACTCTTCAATTTTTTCTTTAGATTAAACCTTTTTTTCTTGCTTACTACATTTATTGTTATAAAAAATGTTATAAAACAAAGCCTATGAGGTTATATGGTACGTAAATTTGGGTACGATTTAAACAATATTTAACTTAATTTCTACCAAATATAATGTTGAAAACTTTAAATCATATTGTAAAAGTATATATTATTTTTCTCAAGTTTTGAATTAAATCTAGCATTTAATAATTCCTATTATGAGTGAGATTTAAGAGATACATTTACTTGTCTCAACCCTAACAACTTAGAAAAAGAGACAGAGTGAGTTTTTTTTTTCTCTAACATTGCAACAATTGCATGCACATACATAATAAAAGTTCAAAAGAGATAGTAGAATTTTTAGTAGAAAATATCTAAACAGAAAAAATAAATAAATTTATAGGATCTCATAAGAAGCTTTTATTGTAGCCCATCACATTTTTATTTAGCTAAACATCCAAAACTAACTTATAGATCAAAATACCCTTAAATTGAAATATGACAAATATGAACAACAACTTAAATTTAAAATAACATATTCAAATATAATTTAAATTTGATTCAAATAAATCTTGAATCTTACATTAAGACATCTCAGACCATTCGAAGAAGCCTGCTCTTTGTACATAGAGACTACAACTTCATATGTTTAATCAAATAATTCATCTAACATAATATGGTTGATATAGGTCTTTAGGTAGCCGCATATCTACTTTCTTATTAGAAAACATAAAAAAATTATCATGCTAAGTGAATATAAATTAGAGTTTGTGTAAAAAAGATATAATTGTTCATACATCTCATAAAGTGAAATATTTCTCATCTAGCATATCTAATCATGTCATTGCGTTCTTTAACTATCAAAATTATGCTATGCTTCCATTGTCCACTCTTAACTTCTCTTTTGAGTTGTTCAACCAAGCCTTACATTTAGAGCTTGAAGAACAATTACTCCTCAATGGGGTGTAAGGGATCATTGATGCTAGATACATGAGCTTGCATCACTTTTCTCAAAATGAAATCATGAAATTCTCATTCAAATACTCATGCAATTCTATTGCCTTCATTCAAATCCCCCAAACTTTTTATCATTTATATATGAAATGATAAAGAATGAGCTCACATCTCTTACCTTCTCGATATCTCTATCTATAATCATGATAACAATAGCTTGGTCACCTATCTCCTCCACCTCCTCCCTTCCATGCCATGCCTCATATATCTCTCGTTTAATACCCATCCCTAACATCAACTAAGGCTTCCCGTTTTTTTTTGAGGCGTGAGTGAATTTTTTTTGATATATCGTTTTAATGTGTGCTTTTGAAAGCTAGCGTTTTAGCAATCTCTGAAATCAGTTTAGCCATTTTCAAAAAAGCAAAAGACAAATAAACTTTTAGAAATACTTTAAACCAATTTTTTTAGAATCAGAAAGCTTAGCCAAGCAACCTAAGTCAAGGTTGGGTCGGTAGCACCTCCTTACTTTCCTCTTTGCTCTCCTTCTCATTTTCTGATTCCTTCTATGTACATGAATTTGGACAAGAGTGGTTAGAGTATTTAATTTTTAATCAAATCTTATTTGATTATTCCCTATAAGTTGGCCACATTTTAACTCTTAAATAATATCCCAAAAGTTATTTTAGCTCTTTTTAAAATGAAATTGTATAATCTACAAATGATTGTACTATGACTTTTTATCTCACTCTCTCCTAAAAAATGATGGTGCTCATTATTTTCTTTTCATCTCCAATTGAGATAAGCTGAGTGATAACATGACTTGTAGAAGTCTTCATCATAAGCTAAACATACTAATATAGGATGAATAATTATATATAAAGAATAAATTAGAATGACTTTTGGGAATAGTTTTATAAGCTTAATATTATATTGATGATGCATATCCAATTAGAGTGTATAGGATTGAGGCATTCTTCTTCAAAGACAATAATCTCATAATACGTCATATCTTCTTCAACCTTTTTACTATTTTCCCCAAACAACTCCATTAATGTTTAAAAAATGAATTCTTATCTTTAGTCATATAAAGCATATATGTGAAAACAACATTGTGTTTGTCCTAGTTAAGAAGAATGATATTTATAAAGAAATATAACCCAAGTTTATACACATCATCTTTCTCAGTGCACTCCAAAAAAATTTAAATTTCTTACTACTTCTGCTCACCTTATTTATGCAACTCCTTGTTTGCGAGGTGTGTTGAGCGATTAGTCGTATCGAAAGTCCTCGAATAGCTCGAAAGTTTGATTCCGAGTGGGATCGAATCAAGCTCGATCGATCCGGCTGTGAAACAGGTGACTGAAATCCGGCGGTTGAAATCAAAAAACAAACTCGAAATGCAAGCTCGACCTTCGTTAGGGAATTAATCTCAGATTAATCCGGATCGTTTGCTCCGCGCGGGCGTGCCCGCGAGCCGTTCCGCTCGCGAAGCGGCGGCAATATTACGCTCGAAGTCGAAATAAATTCGAGAACCCTTCAAAAATCGTCGTTTGCTTCAGTCGATTAATTCGACTTTCGAGCGATGATCTTGAGCTAATTTCTCAGCCCTACTTGTTTGATAGGAATTTTCAAAAGAATAGCATAGTGAAAAAAGCAAATTTAATAATTCCAAATAGTGTATTCTTCCCTCCAACTCTAAACACAAAAGAGCATCTCCATTCTAAGCATTGTCAATCACATTAATAACAGTGGATGAGTTGGGGTTTCAAAAAATTGCATTCCAAAAGCTTTAAAGAACTGATCAAGAAGAAATATTTTGGATTTTAAAGTGAAGTCATTAACTTCTAACTAGCTAATTAATTTCTCCATCATACCCCTCATCTTGTGTATAACTCAAGCATTATAATGTCTCTCAACTAATATGATTTGATAAAATATTTCCTCACATATTAAGACAACACAAATAATTGAATTCCAAGAAAGATAATGATGAAAAAATGGTATTGAATCTTGTTTGAACTATTTTTTTGAAGCATATTTGAATCATAATCAAACAAAAGGTTAAACCATATTCAAACAATGACATAGGTCTTGAATGATGTGAACCATGATCGAAAAAAAGATTGATTTTGTTGAAGAATATTTGAGAAATAATTGATTAAATTTTGAATAAATATCAAACCTACTTGAATAATCTTCAAATAAAAAATAAACAATCTCTAAATAATAATCTAATAATCTTTAAACTATGATTGGACAAGGATTGAACCATCATTGACACAATTTTAAATAATGATTGAACAATCTTTGAACTATGATTGAATAGGGATCAAACAATGTTTGATTAATGATTAAACAACAATCAAAGAATCTTTTGATTTTTGATTTATGATCATTAAATTCAAAGATAAGTATAAACAATGATGAACCATCTCGAATCCCGATTAATTTATCAAAATGATTGTTCAATCATTGCTCGTAGATGATTAAAAGATAATTTAGCATTATTTGATCACCATTAGATTATTTTTTTAACAGGTAATTTAATATCTTTCATATTTTAGGTTTTATACATCTATCATATTAATTAATATCTATCAGCATTTTAGGTCTAAGTTTTTTCAAGCGAACACCATATTATATCCTAAATAAACTTAATAACAAACATCACTAAGTTTAATATACATTAGAAAAGTAAAGACACTATAGCTCGTCATAATCTAAATACACATATCAAAAAATAGAGGAAATACTAAAAAAGAAAGGGTAGATGAGGTCCTATGATCTAAAAGTCATATAAAAATAAATAAAAAAAAGATTATTATTATTAATATACCGTCACATATCTTATTCATGTTACAATTACAAATTAATTTAAGCCAAAATTTGATTGGCATATTGAAATTACATGTAGTATTTTACATTTTCGTAAAATTCTTAATGATTTGATGGTGACATGCGTAAATATATGAATTTCATGGTTCAAAAAAATGATGAAAAATGATCAAATTATAAATACATATATTTTTAGTAGTTAATTTATAAATATCCCTTTGTTACACAATACTAGTCATATTTCTCTCATGGGATAGAGTGTATGTAGTTAAATTCCTTCTTCCTTTTGCTAAATCCCTAATTTAGTCGAATCCGGAAGACAAACTGCTATGAAATGAACTGTATGATGTTAAACCTAATCGACGATGTCTCAGGGGTGCACGCCGTCGCCATCGCCCTCTCCGTCGTCTTCGTCGGAAACGAAGGGGAAGTGCTCGTGCGCCCGGTAACTTTCGTTACCGGAAATGCTAAAAAGCTGGAAGAAGTGAGAGCTATTCTGGGAACTCCATCCCATTCCAATCTCTCAAGCTCGATTGTAAGCGCTTTTCTATCGCTATATTATTACTCCACGACAGCTTGTGCGATTCCATAGAATTTTTCCGAATCTAATGCTTCGTTTCTTAATTTTTTTTTTGTTTCTTTTGATATTATGATGCAATGCTCTTCCAAGGTAGGAATGTTGAACTTCGATTTTGTTGTTGGTAGAGTTGCATCAAAGCAGTCAAATGGATGCTTATGGGACAGCAGTTTATACATTTAGATTTCCTCTAATTTGGGTAGTACATCTCTGGTGAAAACCATCGAGTTCGAAATGATGTAAATGTAAATGAAATATTAAGGATGAATTTTGCGTTGGATTGATAAGGATTAAGGGCTAGAATCATTAGGGTTAATAGTTCAGAGCACGTAGACATGAACAATGCTGACTTAAAGGCATGTTTGATTCATATTGAAGTGACTAACTGGCATGACGTGTGATTGATTATGATTTAGAGTCACTGAACATGAGTTGTGTGTGTGTGTGTGTTTGCAATTAAATTAGCTCAGAATGTCCCAAAACAAGAGGTACTGAACACAATAAATGATGGCTTAGTGGCACGTTTAGGCGGCCAATTTAGCTATCCAAGAATAGATCCTAACTCATGCTAAAAGGGGAACGCTTTAAAGCACAATTGATATCTTGATTATCATAATCCCTACACTATAGTAAACACACTAACTAGGTTGGAGCAGAAGGTGAATGCAAAGCCTTATTTTCAAAATATAATGAGGATCAAAATAATGATCATTATATTTCATTGAATCACCTTCCATCATCAAAATTATAGAGCCACTAATGAAACCTGAAATAACTTATCATTTCATAGCCAAAATATTTGACATAGTTTATTTATGCTAATACAATCACTCCCTTTAAGATTCATCACAATTCATCCAAGAAAATGTCATACCATACAATGCTATTATGTACTCTTATAGACTTTTTAGGATCATCATAAGAAATTTCCTCTTACTCATACTCATCTGCTAGCTTTCACCTAAGTTTAGTTCACTAGATAACACTAAATCTAATATAATAAGTAATCAACAAGAAAAGAATTGATAAGCATGTTTCATGGCAATCAATCAATTATCTACAAGATATTCCTAAGCATAGACTATTCATAATTAAAATATAAAATGGATGAATTGTAAAGGCGATTCGTCATTTTAACTTCTTACAATATCATTAATAGGCTTATAATCCAATTGTGTGATAATCATTTATGTGAGGATTTAGTTGCCTAAGGCTTGTTTTTTGCCGATCTTCATAATGGAGGATCATAGTTCAATGACATGTCCATATTTCATTTGAACAGTGTAGTCCAATTATGTGCCCAAATAAAAGCCCATATTTCTTATTTGTGGCAAGATTTTAGTCAATAATATGACTATCTTTGCCACCAACCTAGAATCTTTCTTGATAACATACAATATCATCGATGCATTATTCATGACATATAACATAGCTTATAGGAGAGATCATGAGCAATCACATAGAAAGTATGAATTAACTTAATCAAGGAATCATGCTCTTGAACTTCACCATATGCTTCATTAAACATAAAGAATGCATCGAACAACCATGCAAGAGAAGATTTTGTTGTCCACTTTGGCAAAAGAAGGCTGACATGCTAAATCCAAAAGAAATCCTTATGGCCTATTTGGTCATTTAATTTAATCAAAATTTAGTAAGGATCCTAAATAATTTTATGAGTGGTTAAATCCTGTCATTGGGTTAAATCTTATTTTTTGACTCCTATTTTAAGATTTATTATTATTTAGTAAACCTAATAGTTGTTGGATTTAACACAAATTTAGTTTTAGCTCAAGCTCTTCATTTTCTCGCAACCTCTCATTTTCTTCTTGCCTCAGGATGTTAAAATCAAGTTGAATGATGACCATGTATTAATGGCAAGAGGAAATTGGAGGAGGAGAACTAAATATGGGTGATGAGCATGCCACTGCTAATCTCCAGAAGTGCAAAGTGCAAGGGATTAATTGTAGATTAATGTGTTGAAGTTGATTGAGCATTAGCGTCATGTGGAGTTTGTGTGAGTGCGTAGAGTGGCAAGACGGTGATCTGTTGTTGACCTCTCTCCATGCATGTTGCATCGACTCCTGAGCAAATTCGATGACTTTTGGATGCAATAGATCGCCAGGCTCACTCGGCGTCGGCGAAAATCGGTCGAAGCGATCTCAAATTGATGCGAACTTCAGCATCGAAATTGATCATAATATATATTGTACAATTCAGCGGTGATCGATCAAAAGATCTATCGGCAGCATATCTGAGGAGGAAGCGGCAAGCCGATACGCCCGCGCCATTGATAGCGTTGTTCATCGAAGCGTCGAAACCTTTCAAATGAGATTCGGTCGGACAATTGCGTGAATGTCGGCGGTTGGAAGTGGCGGCCTGATTTTGAGCGAAATTGGCCGATTCGGCGTCTACCAGCGCCCAGATGGCGAAGCGGTTGTCGTCGGTTCAGATCAGATCGATATATATTACTGTGTAATAATGTCGGCACAAAAATCCAAATTAGGGTTGATTAAACACTTAAATGAAACCCCTATAAATACCCATTTTATCCCAAAACCCTAACTCCAACTCCACTCCCCACAGCCCCAAAACCCATTACTAATCCTGTTCTCCAGAGCTCCCTCTCCGTGAACCCCCTCCACTTTGTGGACCTCGTCAGCTGACCTGACGGCCGGCGATGCGCGATCTCATCGAGGTGCTTTAAGACTCATACATACCTTTCTTGGCATGGTGAGATGTCATTCGGTAGTGATATTTTATCACGTTCTTGGCAGGCCACTCACATGTGAGGCGATCTTGGGAGGCTATCGAATGCTGTCAAAATTTCATTTAAAATCTTAAACTTGTAATGAAACTCAATCAAAATAAGAAAAACTATTCAAATCCCCTAAAGTTAAATCAATTCTAAATTAAATAACCATGGACCGACCTTCTAAATGCTTAAAGCAGGTATATGCATGAGTTGATTAGGTTGGAGTCTTGGGATCAGGAGTTAATAAAACAAAATTCAAAAAAATATCTTATAAGAATTTAAAACTTTGAAAATATCGAAGTTATTAATCGTATGATGAGTCGTCTTATTATTAAATTAATATTCGGCGTGATTTGAAACAACAAATTAAATGATGAGCTAACTCATTCACCGGGTGAGCGTGCGTGATTTACGAGAAGGGGTTATTATTATCTAAGTTTTCAAAATATTTATGTTAAATCACCTCAAATTCAAATTGGTCAAGTCATGACGATCTTTTGTTAGCGCAAATGGTAGTGATGATTGTGTTGATTGTAGATTTCAATCGGAGGGATTTAATCTTAAAATAAAATTATTAAATTGCAATGTAAATATTAAAATGCATTATATTCCATGATGGTTCGTTGATTGAATATATCAGAGGAGAAGTCATTATTATCAAAATATCTAAGATATTTATATCGATAATCTGTCAAAATTCTCAAAATATAAATTTAGATTTGATCCTTTAAATTAATAAATTAACGTGATCTGGAATAATAAACTAAATGACCGTCGATTTATATATTCGATGATGGGTACGTTGAATGAAGATTTCAGGAGGTGATCTTATCAAAATGTGTTTTAAAATCAAATTAATATAAATTAAAGATTAATAAATAAAAAATCGATAAATTATCAAAATGATTAAATGTGAAATTCAATCTCTAAAACTTAAAGATAAACTTTAACTCATATTAGCGATTGTTTGTTGAATCGACATGAATTAAAAGGTTCATGAGTCGATGTCGTCAGTCTGTATGTTTCTTTCAATGATCTCATTGCAGGTGGGGCGTGGGTATTACTCGTTGCGGAATGGATGATGGCCAGAGTACGGTTGGCGGCCAGCCGCATATATTTATATCTGTGGCGGTATCTTTGATAGGCTACCTTTTGAGATGTGAATCATGCGGGGTCGGACAAAACCTTTCTATGATTGAAGCTTAAACATGTCTCGCCCAGAAATCTGCGTTCTGAGAATTTGGGCGTAATTTCGTAAGTTGTGAGGATCATTGACGGTTCGATTTTTTGACTTAAAGGCCAGGCTAAATGGCGGGATGGCGAGGAATATGATTTTGGCGTTATCGTTCCCAAATCATTTAAGTTAAGATGATGGATTTTATAAATCTAAATTCGCATATTACTTCCTTCGTGTGATCTAAGCAGTCGCTTAATCAAAGTTTACTATAGTGGGAGGGTAATTAATTATAGGTGCTTTACTAAAATCTGAGCAGATCTAAGTCCTCACAAAATGAGGACTAAATCTTTGGGTAGTGTTTTATCTATTATTTCATTTGACTTTTGAAAATTTACGTAGCGTAAATCTATCTTAGTGAGGAGGTGAATTTTTGGAACCCATCGTGATATGTGATTTATGTATCCATTGTTGTGACTTCTTGACTTCATGGAGCTTTTTATAGATTTTTCATCATTTGTTGACTATAATTTAATAATTTCAACATATACTTATTAATTAGTGAATTAGTTGGCTAATTATTTTTAATTGAAGTAATTATTGTGAGTAAATGTATGTTAAGATATTCACTAAGGATGATTAGGAATTAATTTAGCCCATTATTTACTAGTTAATGGTCATTAAATTTTAAAATATATTAATAGAGCATTAATTGATTTCTTGGGATTATTAATAATATAATCATGACTAATTCTACATCCTAGATCCTGTTAAGTTCCTTCTTAATTCTTATATTCATCTATAAGTAAATACTGAAAATAAGAACCAAGCATTTTGTTTGTTTTAACAAATTTATGGCTACCATGCAAACAATTTTCTTGGTTTAACATCTCCAGGATTCACTAATTCTGAATTTACAGAATTAATTAAATCCTACTTGCAACCAACAAATCTATTAAGTCTCCTCCTCCTCCCAATGCTCTTTACTCGAGATCTCAGCACTCAAAAGCTCACTCAAATATGTAAAGTCCCTCCTTAGTTTACACTGCACTAAAACCTAACCCTTGCAATCCTTAAACCCATGGAATGTCATATGGAAAATGAGATGTGGCAAGTCAAAACAATCTCCATCATTCACTAATACATTTCCCATGGTCCAATAGATAGCCTGGAAGCATTAGTAGGAAAAATGTTTATCTGCAATGCATATAAGATCCATTCAAATGCACAAAAACTGAGCTTCAAATCATTTTTACTGCATCCATAGTTTAAACCCGTGAAAAAAGCATTATATATACATTCTTCATACATACACAATCTACATATGTATATATGATCTTCTCAACAGATGCATCTAAAAATGTATCTAACTAGGAAAATGTTTAACTGCTCATTGAAAAATTTGTAGTAATGCTATGCTTTGATATATAGTAACACCTAGGATATTTCACCATCAACTTTTCCCCATACTACTCCACATAGGTTAGAACTTTCACCCTGGCTACCCTGGCATTTTTTACATATGAATTATTGGGTGTTTTGTTGGGAATTTAATTAAATACCATGTAATTCTTATAAATTTACATATTTAGCATCTAAATTTTGATATTTTTATAACACTCATATCTTTAATATCACTATTATTATCTTTTTAAAGTGAATACATTTTTCATGCATATGTAAGGTTTAAAGATCAAACTTCAAGTGAGATATGTAAGTACATAAGAATTATATGGTATGTATGTAAATCCTCCTTTTTTTAAGGGCATTTATATATATACCACATAATTCTTATTAATATACTTAACATCTAAACTTTGATATTTATATTTTATAACACTCAAATCTTTATTTGTCAATCTCTCGTAGTGCCAGAACTGCAAGGAGAGAGAAGAGATATCAAAAGGCAAGGCCCGTTTAGCCACCAACTGAGGTATTTACCATGAGACATTTTAAAGTTAAATACCCACATTATAGTGAATTTTGATTTCCCATAAATCATTTATCCTCAATGTACCTTTATGGTGCTCTTTTCTTGCTTGAACCTTATATTTTTGACTGTTTTTGTTACTTGATAGGTAAATGGGCCAGTTCTTGTTGAAGACACCTGTCTTTGTTTCAATGCTTTTAGTGGTCTACCTGGTATTTCCTGCTCTTTTGAGTCATTATTATTAATGCTATTTCCTTGCTAATATATTAAGAAGAGCTTGTGGTTTCATTGTCACAGGTCCCTACATGTATGTGCTCGGTTCTTCCATTGTAAATTTTTTTCATATGATTTAAATAAATTAATCTTATATGCACTTCCATAAGCTGGCATATTATGTAAAATAATGCCATTTTCTTGCTAATTTATTGGGTGTTATTTATGTAAATATTAAAATTTAGATGTTAAATATGTAAATATATAAGAATTGTATTGTATGTAAATGTCCCTTCCTTTGAGGAGATATTTATATACATCACAAATTCATATATCAAGCACCTAATGTTTAATATTGATAAATATCGTATTTTGCTTATACTTGAGAATGGGTATTTCAGTTTAAAAATTTAATAATTGTGCTATTTTTGATGTAATATTAAATATTTAGGTATAGTTTAGATGTTAAACATATAAATCTATAAGAATTGTATGCTATGTATGTAAATGCCCCGTCTTTTAGGGATATTTACATACATAACACACAGTCTTTATGCATTTATATATCTAACACCTAAAGTTTGATATTCACAAAAACATCATTTTTTTTATGCTTGAAAAGATGTATTTCATTTAAAAAAATTAATAATTATGTTATTTTTTATATAATATTAAAGATTTCAGTGTTACATATGTAAATATTAAAATTTAGATGTTACATATATAAATATATAAGAATTATGTGCTATGTTTGTAAAAGTCCCTTCCTTTTATCATGAATATTGTTCATATCTTTTTCAAATCAAATTCCTGATACTGAATTATTTTGGCATGCTGAAATATTTGGAATATCAGAAAATGGTTTCTTGAGAAGATTGGACATGAAGGTGATGGAAAATATTCTTGTTTTAAATTAATTCTTTTATAAAATCTTCTTTCTGATATAATTTCAGTATTTATTATATTATTAATTTTAAATTTTTTTTCTATGTAGGTCTGAACAATCTGTTAATGGCTTATGAAGACAAATCAGCTTATGCTTATGCTGCGTGTCTCTCTCTTGCTCTTGGGCCAAATACAGAGCCTCTCACGTTTGTTGGGAAAACAATGGTAAACTTTGTTGCATTATACTATCTACACTTTATGTTAAGGAGTTGGGTCTACTTTTTATCTTATGAAGAAAATGTGCCATGTTAATTTAGTTGTCATCATAAAAATTTTAATGGCCTATATATATATATATATATATAGAGAGAGAGAGAGAGAGAGAATAAGATTATTATTAAATATGTAATATGACAACATAGTATTGCCATCAATGGAGGAATTTGTATAAATGTTTTTAGGAAATTTATATACATAACACACAGTTCTTATGCATTTACATATCTAACATTTACATTTTGATATTTATAAATATAACACTTTTTGATATTTACTAATATAATACTTTTTCTATGCATAAAAAAATATATTTCGCTTTGAAAAATTAACGATGGTATTATTTTTGATATAATATTAAAGATTTAGATGCTATTTATATAAATATCTTTAAATTTTTTGTTTACATTGACTTTTTTTTTTTTTATTTGTTCTTTTTTGCTTTTTTTTTTTATATAGGTTTACTTATATATCATAATTTTTATGTATTTATATATCTCTAAACTTTAATTGATATATATATATATAATCTTTAATATCATCATCTCACTATTTAAAAGTAAAATATAACTTTTTAAGCATAAAAAAATATTAGATAATTAAATATCTAATTTTAGGCGTTAGATATATAAATACGTTAAGAATTGTGTGGTATGTATGTAAATCTTCTTTTATTATATTTCTTTCAACACCTTACTCACAACTAGGCTAGGAGATGTGAATGCATTGGAGTTGTACTGCATGGTTCTCCAGTTCCATATATAGTAAATTTCTACTGTGTTCACTTATTGCGTTACTGATGTCTATTGATGTTTTTGGGCCTAAGGTTTTGGATGGGATCAATCTTCCAGCCAGATGGATATGACCTAACGTAAGGATGATTTTTTGTCATTTTCATCATTTCTTATGTGGAGATAGTTATAGCTTTAAAGATTATTGTTGATACTAAGATTATCAATATTATAAGTGTCTGAAGTAAGTTTGGAGGTAAGCATGAGAAAATTTTTGGAATGAATTAGAGATTAATCTGAAAGATATCTCTCTTGAAGAAAAAATATTTATTGGAGGAGATTTAAATCATATTGGTAGAGTAGTAAAGATTTTAAAATATTAATGGTGGTTATGAATTTGAAGTAATGAAGAAGGTAAGGCTATATTAGATTTTTTTTTGATTTTATTTTGTAGTTCTTAGCATTTTATTTAAGAAAAGAGATGGTATTATTACAAAAGGATCAGTAAAACAGTTATTATTTTTACGATAAGAAAAATAAATCGTTTAGATTAAGAAAGATTGTAAGGTCAGAAGTGAAAATTTAAGTCTCGATTGTTAGTTTTAGATTTTAAGATGAAAGGTTGTAAGAGAAAAATAAAATAATGATTGTCAAGAATTAGATGGCAAAAGAACTGAAAAAAATATTTTTAAAGGCAATTCTGAGATTAGAATTTGGGATGTTGAATATTATGTGGGAAAAATATGAGTGAAAAATTAGCTTTAAAGATGTGCTTGGAGAATCAAAAGGAAAAGGCTTCTTTAATAAGAATAGTTGATGGTGGAGTCGAGTGTCTGAGAAAATATAAAAATAAGAAGTATTATTATAAAACTTGGTTAAGATGTAAAAGCTTCGGAGGTGAGCAACGTAAAATGGCACGTAGAGATTTAAGTATATGATCTGAAATTTAGGCTTTTAGTGATTTATCTGATAAATTAGATCAAAAAAAGGAAGAGATGTATGTATAAGTTAGAGAGATAGGAGAAATAAATCATAATTCAAGTGAGGTGTATTAAGAATGAAAATAATAAAATCTTTTTTAGAAAGGATATTGAAAATAGGTGGATGAGGTATTTTGATAAGCTTTGATAAAGGATCTGAAAGTATGATTGATTTTAGCAACCTTATACACTAAACAAAATAGAATTTCATTTTATTATTATATTAGTAAATCGAAGTTAGTGAAGCTTTTAAAAGAAAATGAAATGTGGAAAACAGTAGGGCCGGGATAATATTCCAATAGAAGTGTGGAAATGTTTAGGAGATCGAGAATTTCTTTGGCTTACAAATTTTTTTTAATGTCATTTTAAAGATTAAAAGATGTTAGATGAGTGAAGAAAGAGTTTGTTGGTTCTATATTTAAGAATAAAGGTGATGCACAAGAGTGTGCAAATTATAGAGAATTAAGTTAATGTGTCATACATTAAAATTATGGGAGAGTAATGAGCATAGGTTCGATGTGATACTGAAGTTAGTGATATTGATGTTTTTGATGTTATATTTAGAGATTTAGGTGCTTTTTATATAAATATTAGTTTAGATTATATATATATAAATATATAAGACATATATGATATGTACATAAATGCCCCAATTGAATAATATATTTATACAAAAGTGCAATCGAAGTGACAAATTAGCAAAAATATAAATAAATAAAGATATTTTCCTCAATTTTTGCATGCTTTGGTGGCAGCTATGCTGAGATGCCAAAGGAGGAAAAGAACAAAATATCACACCGTTCAAAAGCTCTGGCTTTGGTGAAAGCACACTTCACTGCTTCAGGCTTTTTCAGATCAATGGTTCTTCCTAAAACTGAGTACTTTTACTGAACAATCTCCAATGAACTGTTCTATTATTTCTTGTTTATTTAAGCCATATATTATGAAAAATATAATGCTCCATCAGCATATTTTTACTTTTGGGTTTATATATATATATATATATATATATATATATATATATATATATATATATATATATATATATATATATATATATATATATAGAATCATGATTAAATGAAATGAATTGAGCAGTTAAAGGTTGTTGAGCTCTCGGCTTAAGTTTGATTAAAACTTTTATGATAGTATACAAGCTTTAAGCTTGTTTAGCAAAAAAAATTGTTTAAGCTCTACTCAAGTTTGTTCATAGTATACTTAATGAGCTTTAAGTAAATAATTTAATAAAAAAGTTATTAAAATTAAAAATTATATATACAGTAAAATCTGTCTAAAATGATATCCTATCTAAAGTGATAAACATATTCTATCCCAAAAGTGATATCATTTGTAATATATTTAAAGTGATATATCGTATAATATCAATTTTAAACAGCTCAGATAAGTTTTCTTTATCTTATCAAGCATCGAGCTTTTAGCTAGCCTTATATTGAGCTTTAATTGAGTTTTTTTAAGGAGTTTTAAATAATATTATTCTTGATCATAAATAAATTAAATAAAAATTTATTTGAATTTATTCATTTAATAATTAAATATTTATAAAATTATTTAATTAGTTAAAGAATTATTATGAAGAAGCTCTCATGTAATTGAACCATGAGTAACTTTTAGAATACTTCTTTAATTGTAGCCCTAATTGTGGTTTTATAATTGATGGCCATTACATTATTCCTTCTTTGTTCATTACTGTGATCTAAGATTTTTATTGGTTAACAATTTATGATTTTTCTTTACGGTTACATTAAATACATGAATTTATTTGTTTATACTTTTCAGACGGGCGATATAATATATTTTAACTGCATGTGTAATTTTTTTTAAAATCTTATATGATAAAATTAATTTGAAATTAATAAATCACAAATTTTAAAAAAATAATAAAAATAAAATAAAAACTCCAGATCTATATTTAAATCTTTAACATAACATTCAAAAAAATATCACAATGAGGAAGTTTACTTTTGGTGAAAAAAAATACATTTTCATATAGAAAAAAAATTATAAATATAAATATGCCACATATACATATGCATAAGATTATGTGGTATTTAAATCTTCTTAATATATATATTATAATTATTTATCAAACTAATAATCTAGACTAATAGAAAGCAAGCAATCAAGGCTTAGTCAAATATCTAATCATGTTGGGTGTGATAAATCCATACAATTCATGATTAAAATTTATCAACATGATTATCATTAACAAAGCATATAATAATCACAAGTCTTTTTTTTTTCCAACATTAATCTAATGCTCTACTCTCAAGAACGAGATATGCAAATGAAATTTATCTCCCTTAAATCATAAGGGCTCTAAACATTTTTTTTTCTGCCTACTTAAGTTCGTAAGACGAGATTTTATTATGATGTAGGCAAAATTTAAAGCCAAAATTTTGTCACTTATAAAGCTTTTACTAACTGAATTAATTGACACCCACAACATATCCTAACCAAAGTTAAATTTAGTGAAGTTCTAATACTTTTATTGTAATAAATTAAGCCCAATTTTTGATAAGGTCTAAGTTATCCCAGCCATGATGAAATGGAAGACAGACATGTAGTTGTTAAGGAGAAGACTATAACAAGGACTTGAATTTTTGAGTATTAGATTAAAGGTATATTTATAAAAAAAATATCAGTGAAAATAATACTCAATTCATCATTATATTATTTGAAGGTATGTGCATTTAGAGCTGTCAAAAGCTCATCATCAGGTATTGCTATCGATTCGTTAATTAAACGGTAGAATAAGAATAAATATTTTCGCTCGATTTATAAAACAAGCGAATAATGAATAATTTTTTCGTTGACTCAATTTAGCTTGAAATAAAAAAAAAATATTATATTATTATTATTATTATTATTATTATTTTTATTTATATATATATCACAATTGCGTTAAAATTTTTTGTTAAAATTGAAAAGATGCTCAAATCCTCTTACGATTTTTCTGATTATTACATTTTCGATATTAGAACACGAAATAACAGAAGAATTCGCTTCGTTTCTACATTTACACCTATGTGCACTTACGTTCACCGTATTATCCCGATCAGTTAGCAATAAGAGACAACAATTACAAGCATATTTTTTCAACATTAATCTGATGTTCTGCACCAAGAACAATATATACAAAAGAAATTTATAGTCCCTAAATCATTAGCATGCCACCAACTTTTTTTATTATTATTATTTTCTTTTTGCACACCTAAATCTATAAAGCATGCCTTTATTATATTGTGGTTGGGGTTTAAACCCAAAACCTTGACAACAACTTACAAGTCATTTACTATCTGGACTAATTGGCATCCACAGCATGCCCCCAACAAAGTTAAATTTAGTGAAGTCCTTAGAATTCCATTACAATAAATCAAGCTCAAATTTTCACAGGGTCCCAAGTTATCCCAGCCATCCATGATGGAAGTCAATTGCACACAACCTCACTCTCAGAAATAATGTCTTCACTATTTAAATATGCAATATTTTGTGTAGTTGATCACTTAAACAGACATATAGAACAAGATGAAATAACACAATATATCAATCTCATAACCAAATTATTAAGAGAACAAAAAAGAAGAAATCAATCCCTTGAAATACGAACAACCTGCTTACCTGTGTTTCTGCCGCTGAATAATCCCACAAGTGCTTTGGGAGCATTTTCAAGGCCCTCGACCATGTCCTCTATGTAAGCAATCTTCCCTTGCCTGTAGTATTCAGTCATCTTGCTCTGGAATTGAGGAAACAAATGTAAGTAGTCGCTCTGTAAGAACCCCTGCATCCTTATGCACTTCGACACAAGAAGAGACAGGTTTAGAATCCCTACGGGATCGGAGATGCCATGCTGCGACACTAATCCGCAGACTGCTATGCGCCCGTGCGGTCGCATGTTGAGGAGGGCTGCATCGAGCATACGGCCGCCGACGTTTTCGAAATAGATATCGATGCCGGACGGGAAATACCTGCAGTTCCAGTTTCAACCAAAATATGAAGAAAGAACTTGTTATGATTGAAGGTTTCTTGGCAAGGATGATAAAACGGTCAAGTGAAAATTCAAATTATAGCAGAGTGCAATGTATGTGGGACAAGAACTAAACTACTGTGCATATGATGATATTTTTATATAGTTAAGGATTAAATTTTGTATCACAATTTCTATATAAAAAACTATTTTGGATAAATTTTGTACAGTCAGACTAAATTTCAACGTGATACTCTTAAAACTAGATTGTCCATATATAAATAGTCGAGAGAACATCTTGAAATATACATATATATTTGCTGAGATTAGAACATTAACATATCCACGAGAGGTTAATGAAAAATGATCTTGTGGACAAATGAAAAGGCAGACAACATTTCATGTTGAAATAGCATTGCATGTTTGATGTCTCATTTAGTATCAAAGGATAACTAGAGAGGTGCAGAATATGCTATCTCCATGGCTTTAACGATAGTAATATGCTAATATTGTCTGGTCTGCTTACACTACTAACCTTTTCAGAGTAAGATCTAAGTCAGGTTCATCTTTGTAATTAAAAGCCTCATCAAATCCAAGCTTGTTCTTCAAAAGATCAACCTAGAATTCATCATTAGATCGGCAACTCGGAGAAAAGAAAAATTAGAATATTCAAAGTCAAGATTCTACAACACCATACCTTTAGATCTGAACCAGCACTCCCAACAACGAAACAGCCATGCAACTTTGCTAGTTGGCCCACAAGTTGGCCTACAGCTCCTGAAACAGCAGAGACAAACACTCGTGGTTTTTGGAGAACAAACTTCATAAAATCCAGCATAGGCTGTAAAACCAGGCATACCTGTCCATGAAGAAACTTATTCATTGTGAGCAACAAGAGTATAACCTGTAAAAAGCATGCAGAGATGCAGATAAAGAGAATTGTCCCATTGGAATGCCTTATTCATACCTAATGCCATGACCCTAGCAAGAAATTACAATTTTCACTTGCATTTGCTTCCACCTTGATATATATATATATATATATTTGAAGGAAAAGAAAATGCATTTGGAGTACGCATAGACAAAGAAAATTTAGAATTTTTTGGTAATTCCACCTGTACAAACTTTTCAAGTATGCATGATTAAGGTTTTCAAGAGATGCAATTATGCAAGGGTCTAAGATTTTTATAAGATCAATGTAAGAATCATGCAATATTTCATGATAGATAAGGTAACATGATTAAGAAGATTGGATTACTATTCTTCTTTTTTAATGACAGAAACTTATCCCATGTTTTCATTAGTCGGGCACAAGGACAATTACAAATATAAGATAGGCAGAAGGCCAATTATAGATATTAAATCTAAGTGGAATTGGAGAGATTCATCGTAATTGTCTCTTCTATTGAGATTGGTGCAAAAGACATTTAGAGAAACCAAAAGGTATATCATTGAACCATGCCCCTTGGGGGATAACATTCTTTTTTTAGGCAAACTAAATTTTATTAACAATCAATGAAAAGAGTAAAGCATAAAACATATGCATAACATTGCTAAATTGAAAAAAAAAATAAACAAAAGGAGAACTAGAAGGGTCATCAATAGTAACATCTAATTTAAAATTTGACATATTTTGAAGAATAATGATATATTTTCCTACATTTTATTCACTTCTTGGCATTTAGAATTTGAAATTTCTTGTCCACTAACTCTTTTATGCTAGAAATGCCAACATTAAGGCCAACGGAAATAAAGTCTGTATCAACAATCCCTAACAATTGAATAATCATCAAGAGCAAAACCTCAGGTGAGGCTATATTACTAATCTTGTGAGAAGGTGCAAGGTTATTCTCAACTATGGACTAGCAATTCGATAAGACACTAACTCCAAAGGACAATCTAAAGTTGATTCAATTTTTGTGTTAAATCATATCAAGAAGATGAAACTACCACCTCCATGACTTGAATTATGAAGCTCAGGCTTAGAGTCTAAAGACTTTCGTTTGAGTAGATCTAAAACTGAATAGATGAGTGTAAGTTTAGTTGTAGAAGATCTAGCGGTGGAGTTGTGACTATGGGTGATCAAGTCATTAAAAAGAGTGAACGTTTTAGATATCTCAAGTGTATTGTTCAAAGTGATGGTGATATAGATGGGGATGTTATTAGTAGAATTCAAGTTGGATGGTAGAAGTGGAGGAATGCATCAGGTCTATTGTGTGACGAGAAAGTACCATTTAGACTCAAGAAAATTTTTTTTAAGATGGTTGTGAGACCTGCAATGCTTTATAGCATAGAATGTTGACTAGTAAAAGAAGCATAAAATTACGTTAAGTGTTGTAGAGTTGAGGATGCTCGTGGATGAGTGGCTTTACACTACGAGAATGAGAAATAAATGTATTATAAGATTGGAGTAGCTCAATGGCAAATAAGATTAGATTGAGTCACCATAGATAGATTGTTACATAAAATGCCGTTCGATGACCCAATTGGGAGAGTACATGTATTAGATTTTATGTTAAGAAAGGTAGAGGCAAATCTAAAAGACTTGGTTAGGAAGTATAAAAAAATGACTTTAATTTACTGGGATTAAATGAATATATGATACTTAATAGGCATATTGGATAAAAAAATTCGTGTAGCCGACCCCACGTAGTGAGATAAGGACTTGTTGTTCTTGTTGTTGTCATGCTTCCTATTGCCATTATTGCTAGGATATATATGTAGCTTTGGGTGTGGCTTGAAGGATCCAGAAAAGTAGTAGCTAAAAAAATTGCAAAAGAACATTAAATAGAAATGCCTTTAAACTCAACTTAAGTTAGTAATCACTACTTGGGAAGCCAATCCAAATTATCTTCTACAAAGGGGCAATTACATCCATTGCTACCAGTACAATAGTTATATAGTTAAAATGAAATGACCACTTAAGCATGTGCATTGGGAATAATATGATCTATGAAAGAAATCATATGTAATCTAATTTTAGGGATAACTTAATAAAAACATGATGAAAATCCATATGTACAAATATATAACCCCAACTAAAAGCAAAGTGATCATGAATCTATGAACAATCTCTACATGAAGATGGACCCAAAAAAACTTTCAACAAATGAGAAAGCAAAAAGAGACCTCATCACACAAAAGAGTTAACTTATCTTAAAGGAGGATGGCAGCTTGTAAAGAAATGTTATAAACTCTTGATAAAGAAGGTAGGAAAATGGAGTGTTCCGCATAAGAACAAGGAGTCGTGATCACCCTCCCAGGGCACAAGAGGAAAGTGGACACTAAGGCGGAAGCAAGCAAAACTGAGAAAGCACAATAAAATGTGGGAGTGCATCGATGATGAATGAGCATGAGTACACCACAAGGGACTACTAGCTGATGAGGACAACATTGAGGGAGGGTGGACTTGAGAAAAAACAGGTGAAGGGTGTATGGATTACAATTCTTTTTCTGTTCTTTTTTGGCGAGACAATGATATTTTATAATAATCTAATGAAAAAGATATATAATAAAGCAATACCTAAAAACTACTACAAGAAAAAAAATACATCAAATCAAGCAAATTTTTTTTTTTAAAAAAAGCAATCCTATAGAAGTAGTTCACACCAACTCAAACATCAGCTAAATCTAGATGGTTAAAATCTTCAGAGAGGTTATTACATCTCACCCTAAATATCATAAATCTAAGAGAATAAAAAAAAAATTATTAAAGTTACAATGAGAGAATACAATTTAAAATCTTTTATCCATTACATCCACAAAACTTTTAATAAAATCATGAGATTGAACCAAGCTAGGATTGTAAGAACACTCCAAATCAATCTCATAAAGCATTGGTGAACATGATTTCAATGTAGATTGAAGAGAAAATACTAAGAATAATAACAAGATCCTTAATAGGCTAGCATCTAACACAAGAATGCTCTAAGCAAATTAATAAAGGCAATTTCAAAAATAGGAACATAGAAGATATTACCAACCAATAAACCATCAACAACAAGACAACCACTATCTCAATAGGAAATTCTCGTGCAATATTTGTACCATAAGAACACCTCAAGGGACCGAGTCAAAGGGAGCAACGTTCAGCAAGCTAGAAAACCCCAATTGATCATGAGTATCTATTGCAAAATGATTCTGAAATTTCATACAGTGATCAAACTAGCTAATCTCAACAAATAGACCTTCAAGAACAATTTCTTTACTTAGCCCTAAGGCCTTGAAGCAGCCAAAAATAATGATAAAAAAACTTTCAAGATTTGCAAGTTCAAGATAAACTGTCAAGTTTTGCTTTTTTGTCAATATCAATGTGAAGTGTCAATCTATATCTCTCAAGACAAAGAGACAAAAATAACCATTTTAACCAGAATACAAGCCATAAATGGTTAACAGAGCCAAGCAGTAGCAGCATCCATGCATAATGGTTTGCCAAAGATTGAACCCAAAATCTATACTTTAGATTTGTTGATATGATGAACATAGAGACAAGGGATAGCAACCCAAACAAGGGTAATAGGGGTTCCTCAGAAGCATCAAAGAATTGACACAACTTTACGCATCTAAAAATCAAACACATAATAGAAATATCTAGAGAAATGCCTACAATAATCAAAGTCCAACCATAATCTGAGAAGAATGTGATGCTTATTAAAAAGATCGATAAAGTAATCTACTATAAGATAAAAATCAAACAAGAAGAATTGAATAATCTCCAAATCTGAGCTACCAAATGAGAATTTTTCAAACAAAGTGGAAAAAGGGAGCTACCATTTCATAATTCTCTTGCTTCTATCAAATAAGAACAGGTTTACCAAGAAGTTAAGTAGTCAACATGAGGCAAGCAGAATATATACCATGATGAAAAATAATAAAGAGTGACCACAAGGAGTCCTTGACAAAATCAATGAAAGAAGAGAGAGTGTCAGCCTTAAGAGGCTAGGCACCAACATTTGAAGAGATCTAGCAAAAGGAATATAGGAGACCAACGCCAACAATCTCCAGATATGTCTGTCAAAAGGAATGGAAATGATGTAGGAGCAAATGACAACCCTAAACAAAACGATAACAAAAGAGAAAAATTGGCAACAAAATGCTCTAAATCAAAGAAAGATGAGAATGAGGCAACAACCCCATCCCGAGTCAAAGAAAGGGATATAGCTTGATAATGACCATGAGAAGAGAAGCAAAACTTAGATCATTGCAACTCAAAGGAATAAAGGATGCAAGCCCTAAGCTAGAGCAGGACGTAGATGTTATAATACATTGATGTCAAAGACCAACAAGAGTGGGGAACTGCAGGTTTTGCAAACAAGCTTATAAAAAGCAAATGTAAGCAATACAATGCATAAACTGACGCATAAGCACAACTTCATGAGGTTGATATGAGCAATGAAGAGAAACATTCACAGTGGTGACTCCCATGTGGATCATCCTTAATTTGGTAGAGATCTATATGCTAATTAGAGTTTCCATAAAACCTCATTCCTCCTCTCTAATGTATTTGACCAAATGACAAGCAAATAGAATATGGTCAAAGCAAAGAGAGATAAGGAAGGGTAGTATTTGGGATTTAGACCTTGGAAACCATACACTTGATTTGGGGATTGAGCATCCTTGCATTGGGATTCATATTAATAGCATGAAAGTGGGATTTGGTGAGGAAAATCAAGAGGGAGGTATCAATTTTCATTAAGAAGGCCAAATATGGTAAGAGAGAGAAAGGATTGAATAAATATGGGAAAGACAACTTGTTGATTCGGTTGAATTTTACTCAATTGATTTTTAAGCGCAATTAAAAGCTACACTTAAAAATATTAATTTCCCAAAAGAAAATAAAAAATTATATGAAAATTCAGATTTAAATTTAAATCTAGCCTAAATGTAACAGGTACTTCGAAATTGCAACTAACATAAGATGAGTACTAACTGCATGATAAACCATAAATTTTAAATTCAAATTCATCATCTTTATGATGTCAATAGCGAAGAGAGAGAGAGAGAAAAAGGATTTTGTGGATTAAATATTAAAGTATTATTTTTTTTTTTTAGTAAATCTCTCAACCACTCTTTTTAGGAGAATTAGTTTGAATGTTGGATCGTTTCTTATACCCACCTCTTTAGTGTGCAAATTAAAATATTTCCTAGATACCTTGAGTTTGCATTAATTTCTTACACGCTTTATTAATGTAATCAAAATCAAGTCCCCTTGATGAGGTGGAATGAAACATTTTTTGGAAGTCCATTAGCCTTAATTAATGTGGTGAAGTATAAATTTATTTGCTTATGCATTTCATTCCCTGATGGCCTAAATTAGGATTTGAAAAGTCATCTAGATTAATGGGTGTTCATATACTTCGATATCAAACTTCATTTTGGGTCTTTGATGTTCCTCGCTCCTAACATAATGGTATGAATGTATAATAGAAATGTTCACCGATTAATTGCAAAAAAATTTAGAAAAGAAGCAATGATATGGTGCCATTACATTTTAATAAATTTAAAACTATCAAAAATATCCATACTATATATGTAAATCTGATAAAAGCACATATATGTCTTGCACACCAAAATCACATTTTTTTGGTTCTAGAAGTATTAACAATTTGTCTAGACAATATTAGTTGCAAAACCAATGATAGAAAAAAGTAAAATAATGAGTCAATATACACAAAAGTAACAATTAATAATTAGACATCTTGGATATTAGAACAATAAATGATGAACTACAATTTCTCATAGAGGTTACTTTTACATCTGGGTGGAGATGGAGTGCAACATTTATGTAACAATAAGAAGTACAAATAATAGCTTATGGATATACCAAAATAGTTATTTTACAGGCATTATCAGAAAATAATGGCATTATAATATTCAACTGAATTTTACCTACCACAAGTTTAGTCTGATAGTTTCGATGGCAGTTGTTATATAAGTAGAAGGATGGAATACCATTAGTTACATACCAAGGAGACCTAAATAATAAGAAAGTGGAATGTCTGAGATTTCGATTTTCCTCAATCCTTCTACCTTCAAAATCAAACTATATTCCTCCCATCCAGTCATTCCATATACTATATCATCCACACTGAAATTTGGATTCTCAGAATCAATGACTTTGGACACACCAAAGCCATCTATGACCTTCAAAAAAAAATTTAATATATAAATTAATAATGCCAAATGGGGCAAACGAATTATACAAATTTTCATGAGAATTTTTTAATCAATTATACTATGTAAATTAAAGTTGAAAATATCCATGAGACAAAGTTACCAAATCATGATTTTTTTATAGAAAAACTTGCCTAGCAAGAAGAACCCTTGGCTTAGCAAAGCTAATCCAAAATCAATAACAAGGCATTTCAACCACCTCGATAACAGAACTAGAAATGTGGCACCTATAACTTGGGTATTAAAAACGTACCTATTAGTACTATTAAAAAACCCAAAACATCATGTACATGTAGCAAAAACTAGGGTATCAACAAGGACAATTTTCTTACACAAGAAAATTTGGAGAATTATATTTACCAATAGCAACCAATGAGTTAAGATATATTTTTGATCGAAATATATTATGTGATTAATCAAGTAATGAGCAAATCAATAAGTTTCAAAATTGATGAATATAGTCAACAATCATAAAGAATTACAGCTATGGACAAAAACAAATAAGAGGTAGAATACCACAAACATAAACTATATCTTATAGAAATAATTGTGGTTAGAAGATATTTAGTTAAACTTCCCATAAGGGTCATATTCTAACCTTTCTCTTATAAATTTTTCAATAATGGATCTAGATGACACTTCTCTAGTGCTTTATGATATCCTGCAATATTTGTCAAGAACTCTACTTCAAACCTATCTTCATTCATGTTCATATTTAGTTATGGAACATATACTTGGTAAAGCTACAAGCACTAGGGAGGGATGGGCCTAAATCATCTTCCTCTCAAATAGATGTTCCTTAGAATTTACTCACTACTTTGATGACACAACATACAATCCATTGTTACTTTAATGTATCCAAAAAAATTCTTAGTTATGCAATGTGCAACACCAAGGTGGGCTCTGGATTAACCTGCTAAAACAGTCTCATCCAAGTAAAAACAATATATATGATCATCAACACATTATTTTGTATATGAAACTATACATAGCACTTGCATATGAAACTTTAAAAATTTTATCTTTTCTTTATGAGCCTTTAGGTGCATGTATATACACAAATTCAGATTCTTTTTCCAGTAGAATATCTATTGGCTTTCAATTCAACATATTTAACATTTCAAAAAATTTCTAATTAAAGTCTTTTGAGAAAGACCTATCCCGAATGAACTTAATAATACAGATATAGTTTGCTAGCTTTGCCATATTTTTCATGTTCAATTTTGAAGAACAACCATCTCTTAGTGAAATTAATAATATCTATAGCATTTCTGACTGATAGGGTGTCATTAGCATATTGGTGGGAAACATGTGTAAGTACCAATAAACAACATGTACGTGATCCGGTTAAATCATTCATATTCTATCTCTTACATGAACTAAAGACGCTTGGCATCCCTTCAACATGAGTCTACACACTTAGCTAAAATAAAGGGTGGGATTATTCAACTTTCTATGAAGAGAGTAAAATTTGGTTGACAGAGCATTCTAACACAATTTTTTTTTTCACAAGCATTGAGATTTCGAGTATCACATCAAATTTGGTCAAAAGTAAAATGATCAAAGAAGAATGACACTATGGTTTCATGGGATAGTTTTTCATTCACCCATGAGAATACTTCAATCTTATCTCTAGTAGATAACAAGATAGTCATCTTAGTGATTAGTGGATTTAACTCATACCTTGTGATATGTGTTCTCAACTATGAATGAATGAAATGCGTCCAATCAAATAATGCAATCATTGTTAAATCATAAAGTTATATGGTGTTGTTATTAGTTTTAATTCTCATTGAACTTGTATAGATAATAGCATAAACCCATGCACTAGTTATTCATTCTTAGTAGCCATGGAGTATGTGCCATCTACTTCAATAGTTCAACGTGACATCCCTCAAAGAACCTTACACCGGGATGATGTCTCCTCCATTTCATGTATGCAAACTAGATCCACTTAAAAATCTTATCGAACCTTTGGACCTATAGAACTGTTGAGAGCCTGCTAGGCATTGTCCTCCATACTTCCTTCCATAGTATGGACAAATTGGTTTAAAACTCAAACTCTTCTCATTTAAAGGGTGATCATCTCCTCTTCCTAACTCACTCCTCTGAGTCGATTCTCATCACACACAAGTTATTATTTGTTATATCTTGGCCAAGATTGATTGATCCACCATTGATTGATAGCGCATGAGTTGTAAGGACACCAACAAAAGTTAAAGAGAATCTCTCAATCCTCCCAAAAAAAAAAAATCTTTTCTCCTCATCTAGAATCATCTTTGACCAATAACATGCCAAGTCAGCAAACTTGATCTTATACTTTGTTATCATCATGTTTGTCTACACTAGCCCGTAAGCTCATGTTGCATCTAATAACATACAATGATTAGTGTGTATTAGACTAAAAGGCTTTTAAAATGCTCATCCACATAATTCTAGAAAACTAAGTACTTCAACATTGCCTACGCATCGGACCTCCATGCATAAGTCAAGTCGAGGTGAATTTGACGAGCTTCATCGCGCAAATAGGAGCTGAAATGCACTCGACGACACTAAAAATCAGTCAACAAGACCTCCGATCTACAAATGGACTCCATCACGTTCAGAACGTCGAAATTGATTAAAATATGCATATTGCACAATTCGACGGTCGACCGATCAATAAATCGTCGGGACGATATCGAGTCGGAAGTCGATAATGCCCAAAACGATCTCCGTTTGAAAAATTAATCGCGTTGTTAGCATCAAAATGTCAAAACCTATCAAATGAGACTGTTCTCACTCAATTCGGACGAGTATGTATGAATATCGAAAGAATCGGATACAAAGACATAAATCAAAGCAAAATAATTACAAAAATCGCCAAACGACCTCCGATCAACGAACGGACTCCGTCATTGCGTTCAAAACGTCAAAATTAATCATAATATGCATCTTGCATAATTCGACGATTGACCGATCAAGGAGAGCCACCAAACGCATATCGATAAAGTAACCGATGCAAACGAATTCGCTCGCAAAATTAATCGTCATTAGTGTCAAAACGCCAAAACCTAATAAGAGCTTACGCCAATTTGGAGTCGCACAAATATTGAGCAATAAGCAACAAGCAAAATTTGAATTAAATTGACCGATTCGACCTTTGAACCAAACGGCCTCCAATCACTAAACTAATACGCCGTCAAGGTCCAAATATCGAGTAACCTAAAATCGACATATATATTATATATGTGACGATGTCGGCATGAAAATCCAAATTATGGCAAGTGAAATAATAAAAAAATAAATCCTATAAATACCCCTCTTATTACCCTAACCTTTTGTTGATCTCACTTTTGGAGTGAGCTCTTAACCTCCTCCTCTTAGACTTATAAGACACTTCTAATTATTAGGTGAACACTTAACCTAAGCCTAAAAACTTAGAAGTGTTAATCATTGGGATTTTAAGAAAATTACCCATCTCTCATGCTAAACCCAATCTAGATACACTTTCTCAAATCAAACTCATTCAATTCACAAACTAAATCTCAAATTCAAATTCAAATTCAATCTAATTTCAAATTTGACTCCAAATGATTGAAACTCAAAATCAAATTCAAATTAAACCTTCCTAAGTCATATGAACCACATTCATAAGCTTAAAAATTCCTTTATCAAATCAATTGATTTCTTTATAAATCAATTATTCTTTCATTTATATTCACAAATATAAATGAAATCCAAATTCAAATGACCAAAACTATATCGAAAATCAAATTCAAATTCAATCTAAACCCTTTAGGCCAATTCTTTAGACTTAGCCAAATTATATCCAGATCAAGTCAAAACCAATAGATTTTCTCTCGAATCAATCATTCATTCGATCATTTATCCAAATATAAATAAAACCTTCAATCATCAAACCAAATTCAAGTCAACTCAAGTCAAGCCTAACTTAGCACTTTTGACTTAAAAGTTTCAATTGAGCCAAAACCTATTTAACTCCAAATTGATTGTCCTTGAATTTATATTTCAATCTAAAGCTCATATATAACTTCAACAAAACTCGAATCAAACCAAAATCAAACCAATTGACCCACTTAGTCCACTTGACTCAAAGTGACCTAAAGGACTAATTTGAGCAAACTTTTAATCCAACTCAAATTATATTGCACTAAGCTCACCAAAATCTTCCACCATGATTGTTGATCACCCTAGAATAATCAATTGCAATCAATTGGGTCAAATCAAGTCAAGTTAATCATTTGACCAAGTCAGCCCTTAACCCAAATAAATCAAAACTAGCCAAAACTCATCCTACACCAAATTAATTGAAACGAATGATTTGAATCAACCCAAAGTCAATATTTAAATATGACTTAACCACCAATTTAGCTAGACCAAGCCCAATTGGTCATTTGATCCAAGTTGACCCAAATTGGCCTAAAAGATCAAATTGGGTCAAATCATGATCTAACCCAAATTGATTGCAATCAATGGTTGAAGTTCATTCCAAATTGATTATTAAACTTGACCAAAGTCATAATTAAACCTAATTTGATCAATCGTCAATTGGTCAACTGACCCAACCTAGCCTAAAGGTCTAAAGGGTCAATTTGGCTAAATCAAAATTAAATCTAAATTAATTCAAACTAAAGACCACATTCATCTTCAATTAGTCAAAAAACATGAATCAACACATGCTTAATTAATTAATTTGTCAATGGTCTATTTGACCCAATATGACTCATATGACTCAAATTGGGCCAAATCACTTGAAACCAAGCCAAGACTCATTAGGGGCTGATCAAACCCGACCTAAACCCATTTGGGATTAGCCCAAAACCAACCCAACCCATTTAAATCTCTCATGGATCCTCCCCCACATAAGAATCCACCCAACCTAATTTAATTCTCTCACATCACATGCACTTAACTCCTCCCCAACATTTGCATTGAATGGAGCCGATCATATGACAACAAGAGAGGACTTTGAAGCAAAAATCCAAAGTCCTCAATCAATCAATCATCCATCCTAACCACCCCAAGAAAAATGATAATCAATTTGGAGCCAAAAAATTCAAAAAAGAATGGATTTTTGGCCATTATAAAAGGAAGGGAAATGAAACTTTAGATCTCTTGCTCCCACCACCATTCAGCTCCCAAAAGCTCCCCAAAGAAAAAAGGAACTCATCTCTCATCTCTTTGAACTATTCTTGAGCTCAAAAATACAAATAGTTGCTTTTCCGGCGAGGCGACGGTAAACATCGGAGAAGGCGACGTTCCGAAGGGAGGCGAAGCTTAAAAATCATCCCAAAGCTTCCTCACGTATCTAAGAGTTTGCTCGGATCTTCACCACTGCCGGAAACCATCCTCGGTGAGGTAAATTTCGCCAAATTTGTCGGTCTTAGGATTTCTCGCATTTTGTGTTAACTTTCTTGCAATTTTAGAATTTCTCCTAGATAATCCCGTATTTTTATTTTAAACCATCTCAATTAGAAAATAGAATTTTTCCGGTGCGAATAGACGCGAAAACGGGTCCATTTGGACAAGTTTTCACTTAGAAATCCCATTTTTTCCTTTAAAAGTCAAAACACCGTTCTTGTCGACGTTACGCCACCGCCGATCCTCAGGATCGGACGCATCGTGGATCACACGATCCGCCTTCGACGCTCGATGTGATCCGGACCTTCCGACGTGCGCGTCGACGGACTCGGATCGGATCCAACCTTCGACGCTCGATGGATCTGACCGTCATCGCGGTCGACGGCTTAGATCGCACCAATCGCGACGATCGCCTTTGGATCGCGCGAATCTGATCGCGGCGATCTAAAAGCGGTCGCTGGGTCTGCCTTCCCGCAACGGCTGATGCCGCCGCGTATTTTTTATTTAAAAAAATTTAATTTAAATCACCTGAAACTTCAAAAATTCATAGAAAATAAAATACTTAACCAAACATTGCAAACAAGGGCTCGTTGGATTCGTCTTTCCGTGAGGAATCCAACAAACTCAAAATCCCCAAATTTCACTAAGTATTTTGAGCTTAATTTGAGTTTTAGTGAAAATTAAATTTCATTAATTAAATAAAAAATATAAGTGAGATTAAGTTGAAATTTTCAAAGATTGAAATTAAAGTTAAAACACGCCTACTATAAAAATTTCAAATCAAAAAGATTTTTGAAATGAGAGAAATTAAATTTTGAAGTTCATATTGTCTATTTTAATAAGATAATTAAAATAAAAATTCAAAAATTTACAAAAATCTTCAAAATTTTAAATCACTCAATCATTATCTAGACTCTAAGAAAATAATATGATCTTAATTCTAATTAACCTCAAACAAATACTTAAGAGTAAAGTTTAATCAATTAAAGAGTTAATTAAAACATAATTTAAAAATAATTTAAATATCAAATCAAAATCAAAAATGAAATAACACTTAAGCAATCATTAATCAAACTTCAAATCAGAAAAATATCATCCTTAGAGGAAATTAAATTAAATATGATTAAACTTATTTAAGTTAATTAAATGATTAAACCTTAAATCAAACTTAAAATTAGACAAATCTAGGAAACTTTAACATTGGTCTAACTAGTATAACTAAACCTACACTAAGCATGAAACCTTAATCATATGAAACCCCTTAATGAGTATAAATAAACTGGAACTAATTAATCATTAAATAAACTAAAAAAAATCAAATTGATTAATAAACCAATTCGACATAATCATTTAATACTAATCGAATTAAGTCAAATAAAATTAAAGTAAACTTAATTAACATATGATTAAATAACATCCATTTGGAATAAGATAATTAATTAACCATTAAATATTTCAACCTAATAACTAAATCAAACATATTAATGAAATCAAATAAATATAATAAATGAATCAAATCAAATAAAACTCTAATCATAAATAATCAAACTTAATTGAAATGAAATAAACAATTGATTCACTTAATAATAATGATAATAATAATAATAATCCTTTAATCAAATCAAATTTGAGTAAAATACTTAACTAAATCAAATCACTCAAATGTGAGAAATTAAGTCATTAATCTCTAATTAAATAAACCCTTAATTAATCTAATGATTTAAAATTTTAATTACCCTTAATCAAATTTAATTAATCAAACATCTAATTAATGCAAACTTAATGAATTAATCCATCATCTTAATTAATCAAATTAATTTAAATAAGTTATATTAAAGCTAACTCTAAAATTAAGCTTAAATCAAACTCCTAATTAAAATTAATGATTAATCACACATCTCAAGTAAACTAAAGTTAATCAAATTAATCATATTAAACCAAGCTTGTCATATAATCAAAATGCAATTAAATACTAATCAAAACCTAAATTAAACCTAAATCATTAAGCCATTAATTACATCATTAAGAGTTAAATAAATCTTCATTTAATTTAATAATTAACTTAAACACACTCTTTAATTAAACTAATTACCTTTAAGCTAATCTAATTGACTAAACACCTAATTAATGCAAACTTAATAAATTAATCAACTAATAAACCAAATTAACTTTATAAATCATATTAAAATTAATTCAAATCAAACACTTAATTAATCTACTAATTAATTTGATCACACATCTTGAGTAAATCAATTAAAATCAATTAAATTAATCATATTAAACTTAAACTTAATCAGACAAAAATGCTATTAAATACCAATCAATTCTTAATTTAAACTTAAATCATTAAATCATTAATCACATCATTAACCTAAACAAATATGAAATCAAATTTAAAAAAAATTTAAACAAATCTTTATTTAATTTAATAATTGATCACACTTCTTACACAAGCTAATCAATCAATCAAATTAATTATATTAAACTTAAGTTTAATTAAAACATAAATTTGAATATAATCAAAATGCAATTAAATACTAATCAAAACCTAAATTAAACTTAAATTATTAAGTCATTAATTACATTATTGATCTAAATGAATATGAAATCAAATTGAAAATTAAACAAATCTTTATAATTAACATAAATACACTTCTTAATTAAACTAATTACATAATCATATTGAACTAAGCAAACCCATCAATTAATAAAGCTAATCAAATCAAATTAAATTAAATTAAGAAAGACTCTCATCAATTTAATATGTAATCAAATCAAATCTCATGTAATCTACTTAAATAAGATAAACTAGACTATCCAATGTTTGAAATCAAACCAAACTACAAAGAATCAAACTCAATTAAAATCAAAATTCACCAATCTAATCATCAAACTACAAATGAATGAATCATAATCAAATTAACTAAACATAAAGTCAAATCACATAACCATAATCAAAGAAAAGAATTAAATATTAATTTAAAAGGATATTGAACAATCAAGATTTAATTAAACCAAAACATCTAATATAAAACTAATCAATAAAAAATACATGAATTTAAACAAACTTAAACTTCATTAGAGATCAAAGATATTGAATTATCAAGATTTATTTAAATCAAAACATCTAATCTGAAATTAATCAATAAAAAAACACATGCTTAAACAAACTTAAACTTCATTAGATATCAAAGATATTGAATTATCAAGATATAATTAAACCAAAACATATAAATCAAAATCAATTAATCAAATACTTAAACTAACTCAAATTCTAAGCTCTAAATCAAATCAAATAAATCAATTCAAATAAATTACACAAATTCAAATGGGCTAATTAAAATACTTAAGGACCTTAGTTAAATTCTTTCAAATAAATTACACATCTTTTTTTCTCTTTTCAGGTGTGTACGCTAAACCCACCGACACCTTTATATTCTTTTATGAATCTATAAAATTATTTGATATTGTATATAAAGCACTGAGCATATTTTTCCTAGTTTCTTCATTATCGATATTTGAATGGTGGATGGATGGCTCTGTGATAAAATTAATTTTTCTACCCAATTAATAACTCGTAACTAAAATTTTAAAATAACTCATAACCTCGCATAAAAGCCTAGGAATTAAATCGAGATAATAAAATCTTTAGCAACCCCTTAGCTGGATGAATGAATGTATAATATCATGCGTGTCATATTATTTCACTCTTGTTAAGAAGGGGTTTCCATCTTTGCCAGAGAATGAAGGCTTAACCTGTGAGAGTCTTTCATGGAAGAATACACATTTCTCTCTTGATTTGACCCATAATCAAATTCTCATGCATTTAGGCATACAAAATCTCATAGCCTGGTCAAAACAAAGAGTCCAAAAGAATCAAATAAATTTGATGCATTGATTAAATTATATTTCATACCATATTCTACCTTAGTGGTGAGTTTGGACTTAAACTCTTTTATAAATGAATAACAACAGTCTAGCCATCTTGCAAGTATAAGACTCAAAGTATAAGACTTACCTACATGGATTTAAAGAATAGGAAGAGTTAGCTAGCTGCCACTCCAGGCGACTATAAGACTAGTAGTCGGACGATTTATTCTCTCTTGCGGAGGTAAACCATATATATCTATTTTCGCCTTTAGATGCTTTGCCTCCAAAGCTCCTTAGCTTAGATCCGAGGTAGCTATTTCCTTGGCTACAAGCATAAATCTTCATCTTGCATTTCCACAATCTTATGTCATAATTATAAGTTATAATCTAATAAAATGTCAACTCAAACAATTAACTCTCTTCAATTTCAAAAATATAAAGCTCAATCATAGGATATATTGGAATGCTCACTAGGCTTCCTAATATCATGAACATATCCTACTTTTTCCTTTTGGATTTCAAAAATAAGTCTTCTCCTTGATTTATCTCATTTGATTTTCTAAAATAGTCAATCTTTTAATAGCCTTAACCTTTAACTTTTTGGAGATCTTAATTGTCTACTTTAATCAAGAATATTCTTAAAGAATTCTCATTTCTTAGGATGTAATTAACTATAGGAACTTGCCCCCATAGGGAACTTAATGAACCCGACTTAAAATAAACCCTACTTTACTTTTCCATATAAAATGGAAAGATCTCGTATATTCAAAGACTCATCATGTCTTCTAGTCCTTATTGTGACAGTCCATTATGGATGGTGATTTATATCTTTCGAGATAGTACATCATTCTTTAATGTCATACTCGATCACTTCAATAAGTACCCCCTAAGATCTGTGTGTTGTCCCACATCCCAAAAATAAACAACACACCATAATTTTCCTATTTTCCCCCATCGGTCTCCGATTCTCCCACAACCGAAGCTGCCGTCTCTCTCTCTCTCTCTCTCTCTCTCTCTCTCCATGGCCTCTCATAAACCTCGATCTTTCATGTGTCTTAATTTTTCTCAAAACTTCACGATCAGAGAAAACACCGTCACGAAGCAATCAGAACACGAAATGTTCACGCCAAGACCACGCTAACGCCTGAGTGCCAGACGCTGGGCCTATGTTGATATAGACCAGACACGCCTTTCTTGGCGTATGGAAAATCAGATTTCTTGTTGGTGTATAGTACTGCATAAGCCTTTCTTGGCGGAAAATCAGATTGCCAGATGTGTATAAGTACATGTACACGCCTTTCTTGGAGTGACAGGAAAATCTAGTACCTGAGCTCATACATGTCTTTCTTGATATGGTGGAAGACGATTCGACTGGTTTATACTACCCATACACGCTTTTTTTGGCATGGCAAGACAAAGATACTGGAAGACTTATGCGACGACGAGATCAAATGCCAAACTTCACACCGACAAGGGGACCTACACAACTTGATAATAAACTATGCCGCAATATAAAATTGTTATTTAAACTAATATTACAGGTATATAAGTACCCATACAAGCCTTTCTTGACGTGGCGGAGAAATCTATTTCATAGAACTTAGAGATACATGTCTTTGGCATGGATGACGATTTAGTCGGATTTATACCACCCATACACGCCTTTTCTTGGCAGACCAAAGATATTCAAAGTAGCCATATGGACGACCGCTATCGAAATGTTGTCAAACTTTACGCTAACATGAGGTATAAATTGCTTAATAAAAATTCAACTATAAAGTTAAAATAATTTCAATTTAGTAATAATAATAGTCACTCATATTCTTACTTTAGCCAAAACATGCAATTTGACATAAAATAAATATTTTCATTTTAAATTTGATTTTTAAAAAGCATGAATGTGTGAAATCATATGACACACATATTTAGTATGTTGGAAAGAACTAAAAAGTAATGAAAGCATGTAATAGCATTCACATATTAATTCACAAGCGATCTTATGAAATAAAAAAAAAGAAAACTTCAAATCAAAGTTTATTTAATGTGATTTTTGTTTGATTTTGAATTTGATTTGATTTAATTTAGAAAATATGAGGTGAGTTTGTTGTTCCTAACCCATTCCCACATGTGTTTAATATTTTTGTTCAATTTTTAGATGATTAGATTCATTTTATATTTGATTAGGTTAAGGTATGAATTAAGCATATTAATTACCCTTACATATCTACCAGCGTAGTTAATCAAATAATTATAATTAATGAGATGATATAAAATCACACAAAAAATTTAAATCGGAATGCAAGAAAGAAAAAAATCTGATTTGGCTCGATTAATGATTAATTAAAATTTAGAGGTTTAACTTAAATAATTTCAAAACACTTCCATACTATGAGTTAAATCTTGATTTCCTTAATTGTACTTAGGCTCTTGAACATCTAAGAATCTACCCAAGAAGAATTAATTGAGTTCTGGAAAGTTTTAGAATTTTTTGAAATTAATTGTTGACCTATAACTATGCGTCATTTAAACTTAAATAAATGACATAGAGTTTAAATCCCTTAATTGCGATCGAAATCGATTAAATCCGCTTCAATTTGAAAATCCGGCTTCGAATACGCCTAAAATATAAAATTTAATTAAATAAAAAACTATCGAATCAATTAATGATCGATCAAATAATTAAATCAATTTTTAATGAAATTACGCGCATATCTAAGTCGAGAAGCCTCGGCGACGTCCGACGACCTGTTCCGAAATTGATCAGCCGTCGTCGGCAAAGCGTCGAAACTATCAAACGACACCTTCCGCGATCGATTCGGTAAAGTGTTGCAGCGGCGTCGAGCAATTTGAGCGGATCGCCGCGACAATTTATTTCTACCCGTCGACTTTGCTCAAACGGCCCGTTGCGAAATAGATCGCGTCGTTGCGTTCGCCGATAACTAAAATTAACACTCGTATTGTTAGGGTTTATTATAAAGTAAATCCATAAAATTTAATGCGAAATGATATTAATTTGCAATTAGATTAATCAGCGGTTTAATCCTCTTAATCATTACTCTAGCCGCTCGACCAATCAAAATGGCCATTCGTTATTGATCAAGAGGCGGTCGGACAAAGATCGAAATGAGGGGCGTTGACCTCATTTCACGCGATTCTCCTCTCCGCTGATTCGACTCTCCCCTCTCGTTCCTGCGGCTCTCTCTGTAGCGATTCTCCCTCTCACATAGAGCTCCTTCTTGTTCCTGAAGCTCTCGGCCGAAGTCTCCTCTCCTCCTCTCTTGCTGAAGCTCACACGATCCCTGAGCGGCACTCTCTCCTTGACTCTCCCTTCTCGTTCTAAAGCTCTCGTGAAGACTCCTCCTGCGATTTCCTCCCTCTCGTCGACTCCGTCAGTCCTTCTGAGCCCTGCAGCACAGTGTGGATCGACCAAGCTTCACCGAACTCTTCCTCTTCCTTTCCCAGTAATCCAGTTCCGGGTTATTTATTCAACCTCTTCCTTTTCTTTTCTTGCGGGTTATCTAGGTTTTAAAGGAAGTGATGAGTATATAACGATTTCATCTGATTTTGCTTTTGGATTCTGAAATCTATTGCTTTTGGTTGTATGCTTTGAAGATCTCTTTGTTGCCCAAAGCTAGTCTTTTGAGAAGGAATGCAATTATACTTATACGTTGTACTCTTATAGCTATTTTCTTCCTAACTTCGTTTTTGTGACATTGGTGGATGGAGATGTGAAAATGGCTCTACTTGTTGATGACATAAACACAAATCCCTTTCTGTTTTCATTTGTATTCTATGAATGTATGTTAGGGGTTTCCGTTTTTCGTGGTTCTTTTATGGATTTGCAAAAGTATGAAATTAAGATGTTTGATTTATCCTACAAGCTTTCACTTTCTGAAATTAAGGTTGGAGGAGCCATTATCTTTGCCGGTTCCTCCTCCTTTTTCGTCTGTTCCTCTCCCTGGGCCCGGTTGATGCTTTCCCCTCGTTTTGCCTTAAATCCCGAATTTGATAAGTCCCATTGGCGGATTTCGGATTTGTGTAAACTAAAACACGAAAAGAGTGAGAGGAAAGATGAGGGTTATCCTTGTGACATTTTGCTTTTCTTCCTCGATTGTGCTTGTTACTTTGTTCTTCTTTGTGCACCGCAACATTTCTCTTCTTGAAATATTTTTTTTACCCAAGGGAAAATGAATTGATTTGTTGTAATGGGTATGTGTTGGCTGAAGTCGTTTTTACTTAAGGGATGAAATCGTTTTTACTTAAGGGAAACTGAATCGATTTGTTGCTTAATGGGCATGATACATGCTGAAATCGTTTTTACCTAAGGGAAATTGAATCGATTTGCTTTTTAATGGGTATGATACATGTTGAAAGTGTTTTTATCAAAGGGGAAATGCATTAGTTTGTTGTCTAAAGGCATAAAGCATGCTGAAAATCATTTTTATCAAAGGGGAAATAAATCATTTTTGTTGTAAGCTTGTTGGAAATTATCTTCATCAAAGGGAATGCTTGCTGAAATTTATTTTATCTAAGGGGAAATCAATTAGTTTGTTATTTAAAAATGTGATACATACTGAAATCATTTTTATCAAAGGAGTTTATGCCATGCTACTTGTTATCTCCTATAAATTTCATTTGTTTTATCTTGTATGAGTAGAATGAAATCACAGTAAAAGCTGAAATTAAATGGAAAAGTGGCTATGTCATACTATATCTTTATCTCTTATAGATTTCATTTGTTTTGCCTCTTGCATATGAATAGAATGAAATCTAAAAAAAAATCTGAAATTAAAAAAGAGGGGTTTTGTTATATCTTCTTATTTATTCCTATGAGTTTCATTTTGCATATTTGTCTGTTTATTATTCGATATCTGTAATAGGAAAATCTTTATCTTGTCAAAATTTCTAGTGGTGTCTCACGACATACATATATCTTTTCTTTGGCATGTGGTGACCCGCTCTCATGGCAACCCATGTGGGGGGGGAAGAGAAATTTTAATTGATTATTATGCTCCCAATCAAATATACATGCAGACTTTCTTTTGTTTATATAAATCTAAGCTTTAAATTTATTACTATAAGTACCTTAATGTTCTCCAATATGGTGGAAATCTTTATCAAAATTTCTGGTGTCTCCCACCCATACATGCCTTTCTTGGCGGTGGGCGTCTCAGAACTCCCACATGTGGGGAGAGCCTGTTGTAAATTTTGATTATTATGCTCTAATCAAATATACATGCGTAGCTTTTTTTTTATTTATATCTGAAATGCAAGTTTTAAATTTATTACTATAAGTCTCGTTCTCCAACATGATAGAAATGCTTGGTACGTAACGAGAACCAAACCGAACCAAGACACATTGAGCAGCTTCGGTAACACCTGGCGACTCGAGCTTCGGTTGAGCTTCGTTTGCTTGGTAGTCGTGTTCGAGTTCGGTTAGTTTAGCAGATGTTCAAGCTTGATTTGTGTTTGGTTCATTTACTGATTAATCGAGCTCTTATCGGTAGCTTGATTGGAATTATAAAGCGAGCTTAATCGAGTATCTTAACGAGCAATTATCAAGCCTTAACGAGCTTTAACGAGCAATAATTAAACAAGCCTTAACGAGGAGCCGCGAGCCTTGAAAGCGGCAAATAAACGATCCTAAACAAGCTTAACGAGCTTGAACAAGCCTTAATAAGCGAGAGTAAACAAGCCTAAACAAGCCTTGCGAACTTGAGCGAGCCTTGAGCGGAAATAAACGAGCCTAAACAAGCCTTAACGAGCCTTAGCCTAAATGAACTAATAAATGTATTTAAAATAAGCATTTAACAATCATGAATAAACAACCAATATAAATTTGTAAAGAAGAAATTTTACTTTATTTAGGTAAGAAGAAATTTACATTTAAGAAAAAAAATACAAAGTCCAACAAAAAAAAATAGATAATAGACTAAAACTAAGTACAATAAAATAAAATTACATTAACGTCCAACGACAAAAAAAAAAAAAGATAAACATCATAAATGCAAGTAGAGAAGACAAACAATGGAGGACCGGAGGTAGACATATATTATATCCCAACACTAAACACTATGAGCTGCAGTTGCCAGTTGCTGTAAGTTCCATCCTTCGGTAACCGGTTCTAGAATTATACACACGAATTATGCAGGAATTATATAAGAAATCTGAAGAAGATTACCACCTTATGACTCATAGATGTTACCCCTTGAAGGATTATAGGTCACTATATACCTTTCTTTCTGTGGGCAATGAAAATTGCAGTTAACAAATATGGAACTATCGAAAATGACACAATAATAACATCCAACGGATAGATAAGCCACATATAACAAAATTCAAGTGTATCATCGCATTATACACTAATCCACAATTAACTGTTGCATATGTTAAATGGAAACCACCAAGAATAACAGAAAGCTTCATAAATATAAAACAATACCTCAAACAATGGCTCTATGGAAAGAAATGCTGATGGCTCTTGAAATGCTTCTCCAAATCTAGCTCCTAAACGGAGATGGTAAAAGTTTTAATGTGATACGGCATAATCAGGTATGAAAAACAGTATAGAAATAGGTAGATACCTAAAACTACAGATGTTTGTTTTGACCATGGGAAACTGAATATATTTTCCTGTACTTAAGAAAAAGGTACTGCCTGCTGTTAATTTGTGCTGATAAGGTCCTCTTAGCATGCAAATGCAGGGATAAAAATAGTGTCATTAGTGGCTCATACTAGTTCCACTCACTAAAGAACCTCAGTGAATTCAACTCATCCATTTATTAGTTCATTTAGGCTCGTTAAGACATATATCATAAGTTATGAGTAGTATACCAAGTAGTATAACAAGCAGATTTGAGATTACCACCTTTTTTTTTCCCCATTTTAGAGCTCTGAACTCAAAAAGTTTAATGGAAGAATCATAACATGGTCGCTCTCCAACTCAAAGATGTCAATAAAGAGTATTAAAATACGCATTAATACAGAAAATTTAATCAGTTGCAAAATTATTTTCTCCAAATCTGAATCGTGAAAAAACAGAAAATTTAACCAGTTGCAAAGTTGAATTCTCCTCGAGCTGTGAAAAAACAGAAAATGGGCTTACCAACTCTAAAATCACTCATCATGTTTGAGTCCATCAACTCTAAAATCACAAGAACAAAACCTTAAATAACCTTGAATCGCCAAACCAATCGGTTGATTACCATATAAAAATCTTGTGACATTATTGCCACATACCAAAAGATATCACAAATAATGAGCATGCCATGCGAAAATGGGCTTACCAATCATCATTCAAAGCCAACCACCAATATTCAATATGGACAATCAAGTGATCAACCAATATTGGCTCGAGCTCAGATAAAAAATTATGCATCACATAGTATCTAGTAGCTACCATCAACTCTAAAAGAAAGGGCAACAAACATTACATTGAAGATCCAAATTCAAGATATGTGCACAACAGCGCACATGAAAAAATCTTCTACTAAGAGGAAGTTTCTTGTGGAACTCTAGACTAGCTTTCAACATATTAACGCCAATGTATTGTATCTTTGCATTATCTATTGTTATTGTTGCAACTTTATTTTCAATCAACTTTAAAGCTTATCATATGTCATGTATGTTTCTTTGCTGTAAAGGCGGTACATCATAAATTAAGCACTCTTTTTTTCAATCGGATCTACAAATGACATGTCAAGACCATATAATGTATATCTTGACGATTTCCATAAATCAGTGACACTAACTCGTTGATTTATCTAATAAGTGTTTATCTTTTTTTTCAATTTCATAACTTATTACACAATCATTTCTCACAACATTCGTGAAATCCTTTCATAATGTGGGTAGCCTTTCATGATAATGTTGACATCTTATTCTACAAATTTAAATGGCAACTCATGTACCATTATCATATGAGAAATTAATTTATCTAGCATGATCATATCTCCATTAGCAACACTACTGGCTCCAGTCATAATACTGTAATCATAGATGGTTGAATTGAAAGATTAAGTTGCTTGTGCACCATCCTCCTACCATCAATCAAAAGATTGAATAAAATGCATATTGCCATCATATATAGAAATTTAGGTTGTCGGATAAAGAAAGTATTCTTCCCGATGACAACATAGTTAGAGGAGTCACGTGCAAAATTCAAGAAGGTAAGTTTAATTTAAAAAACTTTAAAATCTCCCATTTCCTTAATATGCTAAGGAAACTATTAATAACTTTGAATAAGGACATGACATATATATTATATGCATGGAAATGAAACCTTTCATTTCAGTTTCACTGAAATAAGGACATTAGTATGCTAAGCAAGCAAGATCGAAATAATTATCATTCACTAATCCTAATGAGGCATGAATTGTGCTTATAGAAAACAACTTCCGGTCTACACAAAGGTCAATGAAAAAAAATTTGGATGCACATATTTGCACAAATAATACAAGGAAAAGTGTAAGGTGTAAACCGGTTTTTTAATTTTTAAAGCTAAAAAAAACTGGAAACTAGGAAAGAACAGCCATAAAACATAAACTCCTGTATACATTTTCACCTAGTATTGAAGAGAATCATATAAGCTCAACAATATTGCAAGCACAATGCAAAAAAATAAATAAAATAAGGGGAAGCCACAAACCATATGCTTCACCAAATATGTACAAAAAAGAATATTTATAATAAGAAACATGCAAAAATCGAAATAGGAATCTAGAGAAAAATTAAAACAATATAGTGCCTCTAAGAAGTAACACGAGGCAAAACTCAATCTCCTTCCAGCTTTACACTTCATCAAAACTCTAAAATAAACCTTATACAAGAAGTCTCCCCATCGACACCCTTAATAAAATTGATAATAAGCCACTGGAACAATCTTCTCAAAAGTATGCTCATCCTAACATTATTTCTCAAAGCATAAAAAACAAAATTTGCAAATTATTATCATAATCTTCCCACTAATGTGATTCATCTAATAGCGATAAACAATAACAGATGTATCCAAACTGACTTGCAAGAGCCCAACAAAACTCTGAAATAGACGTTATGCATGGAAGATTCTTCACCTAGATTTATCCAATGCAGCCTGTATAAATGGTAATCACTAATAAATATATTCAAACTAAACAACCTGTGGAACCCTAGTTTTATCCAATGCAGCACAAGAACAAAAAAAGGTATTGTCATTGTTGATTCAAGTAATTTAAAAAAAAAAATTTCGTGAAGACTAAATCAATTTTAACTTTGCCATACTTGATGGATGTCTAATAGAGATGATGCAGCACAAAAAACTATTATAAAGCATGATCATTATGATAAATTGCATGCAAATGAAGCAAGTTGATTAAATGGAGAAATTAATGTTCATATATCCACATGGCAGACCTGCTCCCTCCCAAGCATTTAAGATCAATCATCAATGCTATACTTAATTTTTTTGTTACAAAATACACATTTTAACAAATTTTTCATTCATGCCACTTAAAAAAATCCTAACATGATCATATCTCCAATTAGCAACACTACAAGCACTCCGCGAGTCAATGGTCGTATATGGTTGAATTGAAAGATTAAGTTGCCTTCAGCACCATCCTCCTACCAATGAAGCAAATGTCTTGTATTGTGTAGTAGCTACCTGTTCTTTGTAAGCTTATCTTTTGATTTTATGTAACTTCTCATCATCATTGAGTTTGATCAAAGTAAAATCATTCCATATCGATGATGTTTTCTTCTTACTTTTTTAGCAAAAGGACTTTCTCTATCGATTGTCATCAATTGGTACAATTATATTTCTCGTATGCATCTCTACTTCTTGTTGGGCTCGATGAGGACCCTACACTAAACTCTCTCATAGCGTATAGGAACGGTATGTCCTATGGGGTGACATCTTCCTTTGAATGATTAGAAGACATACCTTCAATATAAAAGTAAACAAAGATGAGCAATGAAAAGTAAATAATGTTTGAGCAATAATTAGTATATATAAAAAGTAAAAAGATCATATAATTCTTCTCCCATCACACCCATTGTAATAAAGGTCTATCTTGACATAAACGAAGCAACCAAAGCAGAAGACTGTTCGGGAGCTTGGTAGCACCGCAAGTAAAAAAAAGCCAACACAGGTGAAAAGATTGGATTCAATATCACAAGGTAATAAGTACAAAATTGATTAAAATTGGTAATCAACAACCATTCCATCGAATCCAACCGAAAAGCACCACCTGATCGAAGCGGGACCATAACCAATTAAGAGAAAACACCACTAACCAAATAACCACCGGCTCGATAACCTAAAACGACCAGTAAGACAAATTGCAGAGGATTTGCAAATATGCAATATAGAAAAGAAGCTTCAGTCTTACACGTCATTAGAATTGGTCATAAAAACAACCAAAATAACCAAATATGAAATAACCACCAACAACACCCAGTTTACATAAAGCGACCATTGTCGAACAACAGAAGAAAAATCGAAAGAGGGCATAACCCAAAATCTCAAACTGTCAAACATAAACTTAACATTGCCGAACAAAAATTCCTCCGAGCCTCCACGATTTGTCAAAACAATCATAAATTATTTAGGGCATAACCGGATAACCGTAAACAATGACATAATGGAAATATACCAATCAAACTTCTCCTGTTCTCCACAAAGATTTTCCTCTCATTACTTAGAGTTCCACGATGATAAATGACACGAACATGATTCCTCTCATTAGTGAACTCAGACATAAACCTAAAGCGAAATTAATAAATCACTTACCTTGGCACAAAATATACCACGGTGAAACTCTATCAAGAATCCAAAATATTTCTCTTAGTTCAGCGGCTATAGCCTCTCGGCCCTCTAGGGTTTTCTTTCGGCTTTTGGAGTTGCGGGGAAGAACAGAAAGGAAGAGAAATGAGAAGCGAGTGAAAGGGAAATAAGCCAAATACTAAGCGGTAAAGCTTACTGCTTAGGGTTATCGCCTATCGGGATATCGGGATCGACGATCGGTAGTCCATCATTAAGCGACGGCGGGGTGGCGTCGGCTTCAGCCGACGAGTGGTCGAGCGACGGGGCAGTCGATCGTCAGAAGAGCGGGCGGTTTAAATTACTTAAGGACTTAGGGTGATTGGGTCAATCGGCTTAAAATCTTGATTAATATATATTATATTAAAATTAAAATTAAGAAATATTATGCTTTTATTATATAATATTAAAATCAAATTCATATAAATATACATATGTTTTTATTTAATTAATGTTTATATTTTTTTATAAATGTAAGTATGTTCATGAACATTAAGCGAAATTGTTTGCGAGTATGTTAGTGAACATTAAGCGATATATTGTTATGGTATGTTTCGAGCCTTATCGAGCTTGTTCATGAAGCATTAAATGATATTGCGAACATAATCAAATCGAGCATGAGTTGTTGAACTTGTTCATTCTAACTGTCAGTATTCACAAAGTGTTCAAGCTTGTTTGATTAATTAATCAAGCGATCATGAACGATCTCTTATCGGCGGCCAGAAAGTAATTATCGAGCCTTCGGTTCGTTTACACCCCAGTCAAATCTTTATCTTATCAAAATTTCGTGTTTCTCACGACATCATACATGTCTTTCTTGGCATGGTGGGTAGACCGTCTCTCGTAAAACCCCATGTGGGGAGGGAGAGCATTGTAAATTTTAATTATTATGCTCACAACCATATACATGGGGCTTTCTTTTATATCTGAATCTGAAACTTTAAATTTATTACTATAAGAGTCTCTCGTGTTTCTCCAACATGGTAGGAAACTTCTTATGATGTGCTAATACACCTTTCTTGGTGGTGGGCGATAAATTCGATCGTCTCACTACCATACACTCTTGGCGTGGTGGAAAGACTGTCCTTAGCCTCCTATATGGGGATGACGCCAGGAGGCTGCCAAAATTTTTATAAAAAAAAAGGGAGATAATAAAAAAAAGAAAGGGATTTTTGGCTTAATCCTAAAGTATGCAAAATTCATTTATGGATTTTGTGATTCTTAGCATGCTGGAAATTTGTGGAGAGGTGCTTACATGCAATTAAAAGCTTATGTTACAGCTTACTATTTGAGTATTCCAAATGCAAAATTCAGGTGAAATGGTGATGAAACTAACGCTATAGCAAGGGGGTATCAGTTATATTGTTGACCTACAATTATGTGCCACTTGAAATTAAATAAATATGGTGGAAATTAAAATCCCCTAATTGCGATCAAAATCGATTAAATTTAATTCAATTTGAAAATTCGACTTCATAATGCGTCGAAAGCATCAAAATTAATTAAATAGAAAATATCAAATCAATTAATGATCGATCAAATAATTAAAATCAATTTTTAATAAAATTACGCGCATATCGAAGTCAGGAAGCCCGTCGCGTATGACATTGTCAAAAGCTCGATTCGCGATTGCGTGTGTTAAAGATCACACAAATTGACATATTCTTGGGTTTATTGCATAAATTAATATCATAAAATAATATTAAATTATAATTAAAGGGATTAATGCTTGTCTTTTTAATCCTATTAATCCCTAACTTGCTCGTTCATTGTCAAAAAGAGTGATTAAAATCTGAAAGCGTGGGTTATCCCTCGTTGACTCTCATTTCTTCTCTCTCATGATCCCTCCCTGCGGTTCTCTCTCTGAAGCTCTCATTTTTCCTGCCCTCGGTCTCTCTCTCGGCGATTTCTCTTTGCTCATTCGATCGGCTCAGGACGGCATACTCCCGACGCTCCTTCCTCACGACATTTCCCTCTCGTTTTTCTCTCGGTTTCCACTTCTGCGCGCTTTCTCGTTGCTCTCGGCATTTCTCCCTTAGTTTCTGCTCCCTAAAGACTTCTTGAGGGTTCTCCTTTTCTCTTAGTCCAGTCGAGCAGTGTGGAAGTCGAGCAGGATCATGAACTGAGTCGAGTGCTCTTCTTGCCAACCAAAACCCTTTCCCTCTTTTCTTAGCGTTCAACACCTCGTCGTTTCTCTCTAACCTAGCTTTTCTTATGCATTTGGGTATTCAAAAATTAGGGCTTGGTAAAGCGAGCTTTATTTCATGCTTAAAACCATGCTAAATGCTTTCTCTAGGGTTTGGGATGTTGTATGGCCTAAACCCATGTTTGCTTTTGTTATTTGTGAGATTGCAAGCATGTGGGTTCTGAAATTTATGTTTGGAAAGTTATATTCTAGATTTCACATCTTTCTTTGGAAATAGGTTTGGGATGTTGTATGGCTAAACCCATGTTTGCTTTTGTTATTTGTGAGATTTGCAAGCATGTGGGTTCTTGAAATTTTGGAAAGTTATATTGCCTAGATTTCACATCTTAGCTTACTGGAAATGGGTTTGGGATGTTGTATCTCACTATGTTTCCTTTGTTATTTGTGAGATTGCAAGCATCTAGTTTCTGAAAATTTTGTTTGGAAGGAATTTTGGAATTACTCTGTCATCCATGAATATGTGTGGTGAAATCATGGAGTTGTTTTATGTTTTCTTCTTGTTGTTTTCCCTTATTACATGGATGTCTACCTTTGCTGAAATTGGTTCTCTCAAAGGAAATTAGAACAAAAGCATTGTTTGAAAAGCGGCATGTTGAAATTATCTTATATGAAAGGAAATTGAATTAATCCCCTTTGAAATATAATGCAAATCATTTTAATCAAGGGATTATCTTTCTGTGATCTATCTTTTAAGGATTTCATTTGTTGTATCTCTTGCATATGAGTAAAATGAAATTTAAAAATGTAAATCTGAAATGAAATTGAAAGGGGTTATACCACTTGCTATTATCTATGGGTTTCATTCTTGATATCTTGCATGTGTGATATCTTGCTAATAGGGAAATGCTATCTTATGTTGTAAATTTTGATAGCGGAGATAAGGATTCGTAAAATTCATCTTTAAATCTCTTGATAACGGGGAAAATTCGCTATTTTATTATAACCATGCACGCCTTTCTTGGCGTGGTGGAAAAGGCTAGTCTCCGGCAAATATTGGGGATACTGTAGAAATTAGAAAAACAGTGAACAAAAAAGAATGTGTAAAATTTAAGTGTTTGAAAGGAAGGTATATGCATATGATTGTCTTAGTTTAATGAATACTTGAATCTTTCAGTATGTGCAATCATCAAATATTCAATCATTCTCTCTTATCTTTAATTTCTTCTTGATTGGAAAGATTGATGCTTGCAAATTCTACATATCTAACATGTGATCAAAGTGTGTGAATAGACATAAGTAGATGTTTATGCTTATGACATATATTTGTTAATGTTGATTCCAATGCAATCCTGAGAATCTTTTCTTGTTTAAGTATATATCAAACATGTTTATATCTGAAATGACTTTAAATTCATTCTTATAAGTACCATGTTTTCCAACATGGTAGAAATCTTATCTTATCAAAATTTGGTGGTGTCTCCACATCCACTCGGTATGGTGGTGGGTCTCGTCCCTGCGTGTGGAGGGAGGCGGGGTATCGTAAATTTTGATTATTATCTTTTAATTAAATATACATGCAAACTTTTTTTTTTATCTGAATGCTTTAAATTCATTCTTATAAGTACTCATGTTTTCATGGTAGGAAAACTTGTTATATCTTATCTTAACATGCGCCTTTCTTGGCGTGGTGAAAATAAATTTAGTAGGGTATCTCCGACATACTACCGCTCTTTCTTGGCGTGGTGGGAAGACCCACTATATGGGGATGATCTTAGGGAGAACTTTCTTTAAAAAAAAGGAGATAGAAAAAAGGATGAAATCTTAGGTTAACATATTGGCTTAAAATCTTCTTTGGGTCGTATATGAATCTTATGCTTGAATCTCATATAGTGAAAGTTATCCATTTGTGGCAGTATGGCGTAAAGTGGTTAATATAAATCTTTATGTGTTGAATTTATATCGTCAAATTTTTTTATCCTTATTGGCGTGTATTATGTAATGCTCACTTTGACTGTTAGCGACATGTAGTGAAATACACATTAGACATATGTTCAAATAGTTACCTAATACTTTGTTCATGATTTTCATACATCCGAGACATAAAAAAAAAATGGAGACACATGAAATTAAACTTCAGTGTAATATGACATCTATATATAAAAAAGAAGACATCAAATAAAAAAAAGAGTTAAAATAAAAGAAACTCACAAGTATATGTGACCAACTTAACCCGATCTGAAGATTGAAAGAACTTAAACTTGTGGTATAAGGAGAGAAAAGGAGAGTAGAAATGTAGGTATTTTGTGAAGGGAAATCCCCTTTTATTTATATAGGCTTAGCCTCTCCTTTATCTATTCTTATGGCATCGACACGTATGGTCATAAATAAATTGTATCTGAAATCATAATTTAATGTCATTTGTCATATCGCATTACAGCATGGACGTATGTGCATCCTTATCACTTCCTTTGAAAGAAAATAAACTCTTTCATATATCTTAATAAATTTAATGAGTATTTGTCCCCCTTGCCATGAGCTTGCATGTGAAGATGTGGATTTTTTAATTAAACTGCTCTCTTAAATGACATATGATCTACTCATATCTTTGTCTTCTCCTTTCCTTATCAAGAGAAATAAATGGGTATGGGTCTTGATCATATGGGCCTTCAAATGATTTATTTTATCTTCTTTCTTGATTTGTTACATAAGAGAGGATTTTTTAAATCAGTCTAAATTCATTATTACCTTTATATTTGATCGTATATTAAAATGATTTATTTATCTTCTTTTCTTTGATTTGTTCATAAGAGGATTTTTAGAATTAAGTGTCAAATTCATTTTAGGCATTACTATATTTGATCATATGGCCTTCAAAATGATATATTTCCTCTTATTTTTGCTGATTTGTTCGTAAGAGGATTTTTAATCAGTGTCTAAATTCATTTATTTACCTTATTTGATCATATGTCTTCAAAATGAGATTTATTTCAAATTCTCTTCTTTGGATTTTATTATGAGAGAATTTCTTTAGCCCAAATCAAATCGTTGCCTAAATTCATTTGCGCTTCATTACCTTATATTTCGATCATACTTGCCTTCAAAACGATTTATTTCAACCCCTCTTCTTTCATGATTGTTACATAAAGAGAGTGATTTTTAAATAAATCAAGTGCCTAAATTCATTTGCGCCATTACCTTATATTTAATCATATAGCCTTCAAAATAATTTATTTCAACCCCTCTTCTTTGATTGTTACATAGCTGATTTTACCCAAATCGTGCTAAATTCATTCTTACCAATTACTTTATATTTGTTCATACGAAGCTTCAAAATGATTTCTTTACCCTCATATTGGACATAAATGTGCTCAACAAGATAAGATGTTATACATTCCTGCTTGGCTCTTCTGACCGTCCCATTAACAAAACCTAAAAATCCCATATATCAAACTCATGCCAGATTACATCATGTCAAGTTACTTCAACCTCGACATTCATACGTCCATACAACATTTAAAAAAAAAAAATACTCAGATGATTTTGAAATGTCCAAAACAATGTGACATGCAGTTAGAAAAATAAAGAACAGATGCTATACATCCTGCTTGTCTTCGACCGTCCCGTTAACAAAACCTAAAATGTCATATTAAAGTTCTTAAACAGAATTGAACCTATATTTCAACTAGACATCAATGTTCATACAATATTTTAAAAGAACAGATACTTATACATGTTGAAGTTTTCAAACAACAGGACATGTGTTAGTATAAAAAACAAGAAGATGTTACTACATAATCCCTTGGTTTCTGACCGTTAACAAAACTCAAAAAATCAAAATTCGACATATGAACTCCAACTTAGACATTCTAATGTTCATACAATTCCCAAAGAACAGATATTCGTACGCATGTTGAAGTAATTATTAAGATCGATACAAAAGAACAGATGCTACATAATCCCTTGCTTTCTGACCGGCCCCAAGTTAACAAAGCTCAAAAAATCAAAATTGATATATATTTAACTCCAACTGACATTCTAATCATACAATTCCCAAAAGAATGCATATACATACGCGGAGTAATTATTAAGTCAAATATAAAGAATACTATACTTCCTTGCTGTCTTCAACCGCCCGCTAACAAAACTCAAAAGTCAAAATTTGACATCGAATTTCAACATTGGGACATCTTAACGTCCATGCAATTTTCAAAGAATGTATATATTCATACGACAAGAATTAGCGTAAATACAATGTAATGATGCTACATCTTCCTGCTTGTCTTCTGAACGTCCGCAAACAAAACCTAAAAATTGATATTATAATAATTTCAAATTAATAATATTTAATTGTCATATAATACAAAATACGAATCAACATGACATATTTTCTAAAATTCAAATTTCGCAAGAAAATCCCAAACCCGACCCTCTAAACAGAAAACTACAAGATTTTGAAAGATTATACTTCGATAATGAATTGCACCCAATCCTCTCAGAACCTGACAAAGTAGACAAGTTTTATCAATTGATATTAACCCTGTGATCGAAGTAATTATAATTAAAATCTCAATGATAAATCGATCACGTATTCAAATCTAAAATCAATCATAAAATGATCAAAATTCAAAAAAAAATAATAAAATAAAATAAAATTAATTATTTAAATTAAAACTAAAAAAATCAATCCACCCCTCCGCAATTGTTTATCTTCGACAAATTAAAACTTCGTCATAAAGAAATAAATGCCAAATCAAACGATAACTATCTTCACACTCAAATATTCCTAAAGCTCGTAGCGCTACTGTGGCCCTCCGTCCGACGATTTTGCCGCGATATGGCACCACACATAAATACGACTGACCCTCGACGGTTCACGCTGAGCATGACACCACTAATCATGGTCACGGCCGCACCAGATTCCTAATCTGCTTTTCTTTGAAATGCTGAACGTAGATGTCGAGCAAAAGCCCATGATAAGGCTGATTTATATTGTCCCCTGACAAACTCTACCCCGATCTACAAGGATATCTCGGACGACGAACCCATGTTGCCGACAGATTCTTCGGTCGTCGACCACTCCTGATGCGACGACAACAACCCGGACGACTAAACCATGTGGGATCTAGACGGCACGCCATCGCTCCCCACAAAAAATTTTAAATTAAAATAATAAATTTCATAAGTTCTAAACTCCACTTATCGCAATTATATACTTTCTTATTCATCGACTCTTTTAATCGAAAGTGCTTCTCTAAGAGGAGTAATTAACCATGTGTTTGCCTATAAGAAACCCTGAACTAGATATAAAAAATTCTCACCAAACGGTAGAAAGAAATCTTATCTACTATTCATCCGCTTCTCTAAATTATCACCGACACTTAAACAACTCTTTTCTTTTCCGAAAGAGGTCGGTGGCGAATTTTCGGATCCCACATATATTCTATGCACATGTGAATGTAAATTTGTTAAATTACTTTCGCTTATAAGACTGCTCACGCTTCCAACGCTAAAGAAAATATGTTTCATAAGCACTGCTCACATTATTCCAATGCTACGGAAAACCTCTGCTCACGCTTTTAACGCGATGCGAAACTTGATGACGATATAAGATATTTTCATCGCTTGTTCCAACGCGACAAGAAAAGTCAGTGCAACCCACGCACACCTTTCTGCATGAGGGCAAATCTACCGGTGTCTCACGACACCTACTATGCACGCCTTTCTTCGCGGGAAAGAATCCATTCCATGCGGACGACGCGGAGGTCATCGAAAATTTTGATAAATAAAATGTGAAATGTGTTTGAAGGAAGGTACACGATACGATTATTCACGCTATCATTCATCATACTATACGACAATTACAAGACGCTTTATGCTAAATTTTAACACTGAATCTTCAGAAGATACGACAATTACTTATTTAAAGCTCAAATTCATTTCGTGCATTATGTCATACGAATGGGTGAAATGAAAATGAAACTCAATGTACGAAAAGATACGCACGTGATATGTCATTTAAAATAAATACAAAGCGCTTCACGCTAAAACGCTTAAGTAAATAATTCGCACATATTCAAAGTGTTATCTTATTCCTCGCTCAATTTGAACGCCTTTAATACGCAAGTTAAAGAAATCCATGTTTTTAAGAATGTTTTTTTTAACCATTCGATTCACAAATACTGAAAGAATCAAATTCATACTCTACAAAATCGCTTTTGTGTTAAAGAAACACGCTTGTTGATTTATAAGTGGTTGAAAGAACCGCCTATATCATCTGTAACGCATAATCACTTCGCTTTGAATGCATTCATATTTTTATGTAACGACTCTCACTGATACATGCAAGTATACGAAAGAGTCAATGCATATCGCAGATAAATCCATACTGACTCACATGACAAATAGAGAGAGAGTCAACTGTCTTATAGCCTTATGTAACACCTCTATTTGATCTATGATAAACATTTGAAATGATCAAATTCATATTCATGTATCAGATCTATATCTCGATTTACAATATTAGATCAAAGCCTATGCTTATAATTCTATCTATATCATGTCGACATCAAAACTTCAACTTGACATTTCAATGTCCCATACAATATTTTAAAAAAGAAATAAATACTAGATGTTGATTCAATAGTTTAAATGCTTAAATGTAATATACAAACAATCAAATGAAATGAAAGAATATATATATCTCTTTGGGACCGGCCCCAAGCTAACAAAACCAAAAAAATTTAATGATGTTATCAGAATCTTAAGATCCAAAACGACTAAAGATAAATCTATCTACATCATTAATGATCCTCTCAAAGTCATAAGAAGAAAAGTCTCAAACCCGATCCTCAAAGATAATCTAGCCACAAAGTTTGAGAACGATAGATCTAAATAATTAATCTAGATCCGATCCTCGCAGAAAATGTATGAGTCAGTGGTCTATCCATCCCGGCTGTCTTGGGGACCGTCCCGCTAACAAAACCAAAAAATCTAATGATGTTATCAGAATCTTAAGTCGATGTCACTTAAATGACTAAAGATAAACCATCGATCATGCACGCTTTCCTCTCAAAGCGTCATATAAGAAAAGCCTCAAACCCGATCCTCTAAGATAATCTGTAGACAAGGTTGGAGAACGATAGATCTTGAAATAATTAATCTATCCATCCTCTCGCAAGAAAAATAATGATGAGGGTCTATCCATCCCTGCTGGTCTTCTGACCGTCCGTTAACAAAACTCAAAATCAAAATTGACATATAAACTTCAACATCTTAACGTCTACGCAAAATTTTCAAAAGAAATAGATATTCATATGTCAAGTAATCATCATGTCCAAACAAAAGGACATATTATACATCCTTGCTTGTCTTCTGACCAGTAGCTAACAAAACCTAAAATGATATATTATAAGAATTTCAAATGAATAATACGTAGTTTTTAAATATAATAGATATTAATCAACCATACTTTTAAAATTCAAATAAAAAGCTCAACCGATCCGCCACGCTCAAGCCAGATACAAATGGATTATACTTCGAGATAATGAATTCATCCATCCTCTATAAAACCGACGTAGCAGCGCCTATCAATCGATATTTATAATCGGTATAATTATAATTAAAATTAAATGATAAATGATCACATATTCAAATATAAATCAATCATAAACGATCAAAATTCAAAGAATAAAAAAAATAAAATAAAAATGAAATTAATTATTTAAATTAAAACTAAAAAAATCAATCCACCCATCCACAAATGTTTGTCTTCGCAACAAATTAAGAAAATTTGCCAAAGAAAGAATGCCAAATTAAATACATAACTACCTTCACACTCAAATATTCCTAAAGTCCGTAGTGACGCGGTCCTCTCGGGATTTGCTGATATTTACTCATAAACGATTGGCTATAAACCCAAAGATCCGACGGGGTTCACGATATGACACCACTAATTATGGTCACACCCAGATGTTCCCAACGGCTGCTTCGAGTGAAATGTAGAATGTATTTGGTTGAATAAAAGCATGTTGCAAGGTTGACTTATATTTGTCCCCTGGGATAAACTTCACCACTTCTACATGACACCTGACGACGTGAACACGTGTTGCCGACAAGCGATCCTTCGATCGGCCGTCGACTACCTCCTCGACTAAGCCAACTGTGGACCAACAAATGGGATGACTAAACTACGAGATCTAGACGGGCGTCATCGTTCCCCACAAAGTTTTAAGTTAAAATAATAAATTTCAAGTTCTAAACTCCACTCATCAGAATTATATAATCGCTCTTAACGATTCATCGACAAATTTTAATCAGCGCTCTCTCATTATCAGTAATTAACTATAGAGCCATACTTATAGAAACTTGGAACCAGATATAAAAGTTCTCACCAAATGAATCCAAATCTGCAAGGTCTTATCTATTATTCATCCTCAAATTATCACCACACCTAAACAACTCTTTATTTTCCTCTTTCTTCCCAAAGAGGCCTATGCAATTTTCGGATCCCACATTAATGGAGTAATTAGTGAATTAACCCCAATTAAGGATGAATTAGAAAAGGTTTAAGGAATCGCCAGGGAAATGCCCCAAAGTTATTCCCAAACCTCCTATTCATTTAAACAGACATTAATCAACTCAATCAGAGGGTTAAAATACTAATTATAATCTTAATTAACCTTAATTACATTAAGAGAGTGATTAAAAAATGAACTAGCAATTCCCTTAATTAAGCCACCCATAAATCCCAAGAAAATTAGGGGAGGCAGGAGTCATCCCTCTAATTATACCCAAGAAGTTTGAGATTAATCAGTGGATTAGTTAGAGAGTAATTATCAAATTAATATTCTCAATAAAACCCAAATTCAGAGAAAAAATTATTCAAAATCAATCAAAATCAATTTTAAAATATTTTATATTCAATTATCTTTCTAATGCAATTTATTTCATATTTTGTTAATTTTTTATGTTGAGATATGAACTTGTGAGTGATTAATTAGAATTATTTAAATCTTAATCCCACGGGTGCCACGCATGCGGCTGACGTGGCATGCGCTTTACACGCATCGTCTCCTAATTGGTTATTTCAAATATTAATCGTAGAAGATGCTGGCTGGCTCTGCTTTCAACCGTCCGATCTCGATCAACGGCACCGAGATTAAAGCGCATCGAGGATTAAAATAATATATCACAAGATGAATCTGCCGCCCATCCAAAACGCTGGATGGACGGCCAGATCCGTCTCTTTATTTCCTATGAACAATGGAGGTCGCCCGCGGAGATGATCTCGATTGAGCTCGGATTAATCCCAAATTTTACCCACACCATCTACATGCATAGAAGATTACATCCAACGGTCAAGATCCTATGAGATTAACATTTCTTTCACAAAGTTCCACACCACATTGAGTTTAATGCTCGAAAAATGACTGACCTCACTGGAGGTGATCACCGGCGCTCAATTCCCTTGGAGAAGCTTCCTCTGGTTAAGACAAAGCTTTCCTGAAAGTTTGAGGGGTTGAGGTTGAGTATCTTCTCCTATGGACCAACTCCTCCTTCAAGTGAGCTCCTCTGTGACTTCTCCTCCTCCTTTGAAGCTTGGGAAAGAGTATGGGTGCACTGACTTGGTCCTCAAGAAGCTTGAAGAAGGAATTGAGTGGAGTTTGAGGTGGAGAAAGTTGGAAATTCAGCTCCCTATTTTTACTTAAGAAAATCGAGAGGATGGAAATTGGAAGTCCCTTTAAAACTTAGGATCATAAATACCCATGACTTTCTCTTACTCAATCCAATGACTCTGAAGATTCAAATGAATTGGGGAGTATATCTCCCATCGGATGGTCGAGCATAGCTTGCTTGTCGCTTTGATCCAATCCTTGATTCAAGGTTGTTTGAGATTAAAATTGTCGAGTTTTAAAGCTGGGAGTGGAATGGTGAACTCCCATGTGCTCCATTTGAGTGTAAGGAAGATTCCCATGTGGTCATTTCCATGCACATGGCTTATTGGGTCAATGACCCAAACCGATTGGGTTTGCACCACTCTCCTAGTCAAGAGTATCAAGTAGGTATGAAGAGGATTTGACCAAATTCCAAGTGGTCAAAATTTACTCTATGGCCTGGGTAAAATGATCATTTGGCTGATTTTTTATTTTGGGTATGTTTGGTATCAAAAAAATAAGTTTGACCAAATTTCATTGATTTGGAGTTCATTTGATTGTTATGTTGATCCATTTAGGTCAAAATAGGTCAACTGGTCAAATTGGTCAAACCAAGAGTCAAAAATTATATGACCATTTGAAATATTTTGGTGACTTTGGATTCATTTGGTTTAGGTTTGAATTTGGTCTATATGACTTCATTTAGCCAACAAATGGTCAAGTTGACCAAATTTGACTCATTTGATCTATTTGAAGCAAGGTCATGGGTAGGTTTAGTTTGCTAAAGTATGGATTGATATCTTTGTTTCCAATCAAATTTTAGTTATTTGAATTCTACCAATATGACTTTACAAGGTCAATCAAGAAGTCTACTTGATCATCAGAATTTGGTCAAGTTCAACAAATGATTTAATGAATCAATCTTTCAATTTCAATTTAGCCTCGATGGATTTTGCTATGTTAGTTTCATTTTGACTAGTTAACTTGGTCAACCCAGTTTGACCAATTTGAGATCATCTCATGATGATTTTGATAACGATGAGAAGAAGTGAGTTTGATTCAATCCAATTTGGTTAGGATAATTTGGTTCATAAGATTCTTGATTGGCCAAGTAAGTCAAATGGCCACAAAGTTTTCGATTAATTTGATCAACTTGATATGACTTACGATCAAATATAAATCCATTTACAAGTTCAAGTCAAAAGGTTTTGATTTATTTGATAATTTTAAGTTCAAAGGATGAACATGAAATAGATTTTGCGATCTTTGAATTGAGTTTTTAAAAAATTGAAATTTGTATTTATTCATTGATCAGATAATCAATCACGTGAAGGAAAATCAAGAGTTTGCTGATTTGAAGTTGATACTAAGTTCAAAGTTTTGACTTGAAAAGCTTGTTGAATTTTGAATTGAATTTGAGTTTCTTTGATTAGTTTTATTGATTTGAATTTATATTTCATTTATATTTGAACATAAATGAGAATATAAATGGGTTATGAGAAAATTTTATGAATTTGGAGTGATTTGATCATGATCTAGGCTAAGTCCTTAAGAGAGAAATTAAGGACTAAGAAAATTTTGGAGTTTGGAATTTGAATTTTGGATTTGATTTTATTGATTTGAATTTATATTTCATTTATATATATGAATATAAATGAGAATATAAATGAGTTATGAGGGAATTAAGGACTTAAAGAAAATTTTTTAATTAGAAATTTGAATTTTAGATTTGATTTGATTGATTTGAATTTATATTTCATTTATATATGTGAATATAAATGAATATAAACGAAGTTAATCTCATGAGTTTGAATCGATTTGAACATGATTTAAGCTAAGTCCCAAGAGGAATTAAGGACTTAGAAGGATTTTGAATTGGAATTTGAATTGGATTTGATTTAATTGATTTATATTTTATTTATATATGTGAATAATATAAATGAGAATATAAATGAGTTATGAGAAAATCTCACGTGTTTGAATTGATTTGAAGATGATTTAAGTCCTTAAGAGAGAAATTAAGGACTTAGAAATATTTGAAATTTAGAATTTCAATTATGGGTTTCAATCATGGATTTCAATCATGAGTTTCAATCATAGATATTGATTTGAGTTTGGAGAAAATCAATTAAAGAATTGATTTAGTTTGATGTTGATTTGGAGTTTGACTTGAAGGAAGGAAAGGAATGTGATCCAAGCTATAGAGAAAATTTTCCTAACACTCCTAAAGCACCTATTTCTACGACTAACTCTTCTAAGCCTCTGCAGTCCAAATCAATCAGATGTATCTTAAGACTAAGGAACTCTTAAAGTCAAAGAAAAGTCCTATATCTAAGATGGAGGGGTTGAGAGCTCATCCTAAAAATGAGATCAACACTATGCAATCCTATAAACAAGGCAAACCCTTATGCCATGAGCTCAAGAATTAATCTTGATGGCTGCACTATACCACAAAAAGGGTTATCAACCCAATGTAACTTCACAATATTACCTTTAGTCAACCTTGAGTGTTTGCAAAACATCAAGGGTTTTGGTGTCTCTATGTAGAGAACATCACTTTCTACAAAAGGTTAATTTTATTCTCTTTATTATGAATGTGTTATTTGTGTCACAAAATACATAGTTCATACCAACCATGATGTTAGAACACTAAGGTGAATGATTTAAAGACAACCAACACTCTCTCATCTAAACTAAGTTTCTTAGGCTCTGATACAAAATATATATCACACGCTGATTTATTTGCTCAAGTATCCAGGGCATTCGAAGCATGAAGAGAAAAGGTATCCTCATCCTAAGTAGTTTGAATAAGTTTAAACTCTCATGATCTTTTTAAGAAGATCCAGTAGATTTAAATCTAGCTTAAATGACTCTGCTTCGTGAACCATAAACATTTCAAAATGAATTTACACAAACAATAACAATTCAAATGGGGTTAAAGGCATCTCATAGATACTCAAAGTACTTAAACAAACATAATTTATGCATATTATCATTTCAAGAAGAAAAATAAGTCAAACCATTGTGAAGAGAAGAGGCTGTGATACAAAAGAAGTGTGGAAATGTTTAGAAGATCAAGGAATTTATTGGCTTACAAATCTTTTTAATATTATTTTAAAGACTAAAAAGATATCAGATGAGTGGAGAAAGAATTTGTTGGTTCCTATATTTAAGAATACGATGCACAAGAGTGTGCAAATTATGAGGAATTAAGTTAATGTGTCATACATTAAAATTATGGGAGAGAGTAATGGATACTACAATGTGATACAAAAGTTACACATTTGTTATACATTTGAGGTTTGATGGAGAAGTATAGAAAAGTAGGATCGACATATGATATTTATTAATTTAGAGAAAGCTTACGATAAAGTTTCAAGATATGTTTTTTGGAGAGTTCTAAAACAGAAAGGAGTTAATATTGGTTATATTCAAGTCATTAAGGATATGTATACTATTGTTACTTTGTTACTTGTGTCCAAACACAAGGAGGATTGACAAAATATTTTCCTATTTCAGCTTGGATTACATCAAGGATCACTTTAAGCTCTTATCTTTTGCTTTAGCTATGGATGTTCTTACTAGGCATTTACAGGAAGATGTATCTTGGTTTATGCTTTTTGCTGATGACATTCTTCTTGTTGATAAGACTAGAGAGGGAGTCCAAGAGAAACTTGAATTATGGAGGTCAACATTAGAATCTAAAGGTTTTCTTTAAGTAGATCTAAAATATATGGAGTGTAATTTTAGTTGTAGAAGTTCTAGAAGTTGTGACATTGGTGAACAAGTTATTAATAAGTGAGCGATTCAAATATTTAGGCTCTATTGTTTAAAATGATGGTGAAATAGATGGAGATGTTATTAGTAGAATTCAAGTTGGATGGTTGAAGTGGAGGAATGCATCTCACTGTGATAAGAAAAGTTCCACTTAAACTCAAGGAAAAATTTTATAAGATGGTGGTAAGACATGCAATGACTTTGATGAATGTTGACCAATAAAAGAGAAGCATAAGACTAAGGTTGCTGAGATGAGGATGCTGGTGGATGAGTGGCTTTACTCTTAGAGATAAAATACAAAATGAGTGGAGAAAGTTTGAGCAGACCGGGCAAATAAAATTAGAGAGAGTCATGGTTTGGCCAATAAGTAAAATACCGTCCAATGACCCGCCAAGAGAGTAGAGACAGATTTGTAAAGAAAGTAGAGAGAAACCAAAAAAGACATGGTTAAGATGTATAAAAAATGACCTAGATATCTGAATTAAATGAGAATTTGACACATAATAGACACACAATGGAGAGACTAAGGATTCATGTAGACTTAGTGGGATAAAGGCTATTGAAGAGAAGAGGTTGAGTGCATAAAGCCATTAGCCATAATAGTTCTTATGCTTATAGGCTTACAAATCCAAAACATAATAAAATTTTAAAGGCATATGCTATGACTCATGAAAACAACTAAAACCCATTTTAAATCCACTCAACCTATGTTAGATTTCCCTCCTAATTCTCATGGTCGTCCTAAGCCGACATGCAACTTGGAGCTGCAATCAACAATAGTGATATAAACTCAATAAAAACTCTTAAAATGTTACAAGAGAACGTGTGGGAATTAGTTCAACATGATCATTTCATTGATGTTTCATTCCTGTCATGTTGTTCATTCTTTATTATCTTTTTATAATGCTTTTTTATTAGGTACTAAGCTACAAGATCCAAAGATCCTCCCATTAGACAATTTTCACCTTTATAGTGTCAAATAATTGTGATTAACACAGGCCCATCAGCCCAATTTCATTCCATCTTTGTACTTTCAAGTTTGACATTTATTAACATTCTTAGTATTTATTAAATCATTCAATCACATGATTATATCATGATTTATAGCAAGTAATTCAATATAAGCAAGCATATATAACAAGAAAACCATTTTCAATCATGCATAGAACTACACTATGCTAATAGACTGGGAATATCCAGCTTGGTGTAGTCACAATGAACTGTGGCAGTTGATCTTAACTTCCTTGCTTCCACTTATTCGGTTGTTTGGTTGATTCACCCCAACAAAAGAAGTAACCCTCACTCACCTCTATAAGAATGAAGGCTTAATAGAACAAGATTAGCTTATCCCCTTAGAGTTCCCTTGACTTATATAAAGAACTGGGATGTCTAAGATCAAACACTTGACATTGATCTAAGGGAAATAAAATCAATCCACCAATAGCTAAGGCCAAGTAACACACATTCACCTAACAGCCTAACACCTTTATCCCATTACTCCGTCTTCTGAACAGGTCATTATACTACCATGGTGCTCTTAGGGAGACTACTAACTGTCATAACCTAGACAGCTATAAATCTAGTTCTCAGGTATCCTCCTAGATCTATTCAGCAGCATATTTATTGTTAAATTTTTTGCATTGCGTTGTCACACAAACCTTTATCCCATTACTCCGTCTTCTGAACAGGTCATTATACTACCATGGTGCTCTTAGGAGGAGACTACTAACTGTCATAACCAAAAGACTCTAGACAGCTATAAATATAGTTCTCAGGTATCCTCCTAGATCTATTCTGCACCATATTTATTGTTAAAATTTTTGCATTGCATTGTCACACAAACCAACATAAAACATTCAAATTATTTCTTATGTGAATATCTCTTCTATACAAAAGCTGTGAAACAGTGCGACATCTCGAACAAAGACATCCCCAAATTACCAAAACACTAACCATAAATACGTTTAATAAAATAAAATCGAAATCAACTTGCACAGTAAATCCTAATTTCGAATCCTTGCTCCACACCAGAATTGACCACAAAAGAATAACAAGGTCTTCACTCAACCCCAGATGAAAGCGCACTCAAGCACAACAGAAGACAATACGAAGCGAACAACAGAGGAACGAACGAGAACAGCAATTTTACCTGTCCGGGCTGAAATGGAGGGATATATGATCCATAGTACTCCCTCATCCGCCCCCTCATGTATGGATCGCACGAGAGAAAGAGGTTCTTCACCAGAACAGCGCCGGACCCCGCCGGAACCCTAATCTCCGCCTCAGCCGTCCTCAATTCCATGTTCTCCTCCGTCGGAGCTCCGGTGAGAAACTCCTGAACAGCACTTGCTTGTTCCTCACCGTCTTCGCCGCCTCCATTGTTTCCGGCGGCTGAGAAGAACCGAAGGGAGAGTTAAAAGCTGACTGTTAGTTTAGTTACAATTTAAATACGATGTTATAATTCTTCTTTTAATTAATTATTAATGCAAAAAAATAACAAAAAATAAACCAAATATATAAATTGTACTAAAATTTTAAAAATATATATTTTATCATATAGTTACAATAAAAATTAAAAAATTTATATAAATATTCTTATGCATTTACATATCTCATACCTAAAATTTGATATTTACAAATATAATACCTTTTTTTTATGCTTCAAAAGCTAAATTTTACTATAAAATTTTTTTTAAAAAGTGATATTTTTATTGTAACAATAAATATTTATATTTGAGTGTTAGATATGTAAATATATATGAATTGTATGCTATGTATATAAATGCTCCTAAAAATTATATATAATAAATCATTGAGTTTATTTATAATATATATATACTAACAATTTATTAACATTGTTTAATCTTTTAAGTTATAAGAGATGATCAAATGATTTCAAATAAAAAACTCATAAATATCATATAAGAAATGTTAAATGATTACATATTGCATATATATATATATTATATATATATATATATATATATATATATATATATATATATATATATATATATATATATATATATATATATATATAATTTTTAAGTGGATATTGCATTTCTTAATAATTTATATTATTTTTTTATTTGTCACAATTTAATTTATAAGCCTTCTTAAATATTAAAAGGTTATTTGATATGTGGAAAAAGAAATACCCTATAAAAAGAATTTCAATATAATATATTTAAAATATTTTGAAGTTCTTTGTTTAGGTATAAAATAAATACAAGAGAATCTTCTTTTTTGCATTTGATTTAAAATAAAATGTAAACAACGTAAAACTCGATAGTATTTAATTGTAAATCGATGGGCATTAAGTGACAACGAGCATGGGGTAACAAGCAGCAGTTAGTTTTATAGTATTTAAAAAAAATCCCATTTTCAAATACACTTTAAACCAAAAGGACTAATACTTCATCAAAAATTTACACTACATTTCATTTTCATCAACAAACATTAAAATTTTGAAACAATGAATCACAAATCATCGAGGTTGAGGCTTACAAATTTAGATAATGAGATGCCTAATGAGTGAAGTTATAACCTTTAGTAAGTGAAAATCAATGTAAGTTTTATTAATTCAACACGGCATAAAGGCTGACTTGTACAAGAACATTCTATCAATCTAATTTTAGCCTATGATGTAAGCTTAATTAGGATATTCTAAACTTAGAGATCATATTGACTATTCTAAAGTCTTAAGACAAACATTATAAGACACATTAAAATAGGTCAACTCACCCTTATATATTAAGTCAAATGAAAAAATAAAAGTAAGTGGCATAATTATTAAACTATATATATATACTCCAATATTTAAAAGTCAAAGTCAAAACCAAGTATGGTTCAATTCCACTCAACTATTGGCTATGAATTTCAGGTCACATTCCACTCTCCTATTTCAGAACTTTTGCCACTAACTCAAACTAAGAGAATATTTCATCAACATATTTATTTTTTTAAAAAAAAATCATTTAGTTCTGTCCAAAATTTATTTATTTTAATTTATCTCTAATTATCTTTAAAATTTAATAGTAAAATAAATGTTTCTATATCAAAAGTGAATAAAAAAATAATTAATTATCTCTCTCTCTCTCTTTTACTGAATTTAAGATTTAGCTTGAATTTTAAAAGAAACAACATATTTAAATTATATTATTCTAATAAATATCATTTCAAAAAAAAAAATTAAATTGCATCATTAAAAGACTTAGGGGAACACTACCATTGTCGGTCCCAAGTCCGGATGCAAAAGTGGAGGTCATATAGTGACAACAGAAATAGAAATAATCATGACATAAATCTAAATCATCAGTTAATGCTGTATCCCCATCACGCTACTGATGGCTTGAATACGAAAAATGCAAGTCACGATCTAGCAAAAGGTTAAATAAGGATTCCCACATTATGGACCTGATGGGCAAAGAAGTTAGTCCATGAAACTAGAATTAGGTTAGATCTTGGAATATAGTACTCTTACGTAAATTAATGGAATTAATATATATTATTCATAGAAAGATAAATATTTTACAAATGGGTTGGTGAAGGCCAAAGAGATTGATAGTTTAGGTTTTAAACTTTGGTATTCGTAAAAGTCAAACTAGAAATGGTGTAGGATTATAGATAAAAGTTTGAAGGATAATGTTATAAGTATTAATGATGTGGAGATAATTATAGCTTTAAAGATTATCGATACTAAGATTATCAATGTTATAAGTGTTTATGCTCCTCAAGTAGGTTTGGAGGTAAGAGAAAAAATTTTGAATGAATTAGAGGGATTAATACAAAAGATACCTCTTGAAGAAAAGTATTTATTGGAAATTTAAATGGACATGTTGGTAGAGTGTAGAAGATTTTAAAAGTATTCATATATGGATTTGGAGTGACTAATGAAGAAGGTAGACTATATTGATTTTTACCTTATGATTTTATACTAATACTTTATTTAAGAAAAGAGATGAACATATTATTACTTATAAAAATGGATCTGGATAAGAAAACACGATTGATTATTTTCAATAAGAAAAATAGATCGCTTAAATCAGAAGATTGTAAGGTCATTCCAAGTGAAATTTTAAGTACCCAACATCGACTATTAGTTTTAGATTTTAAGATGAAAGATTGTAAGAGAAAAATAAACTAAATTATTGTCCAAGATGGGGACACTTAAAGAACACAAATAAAAATATTTTAAGAGCAAGCTACAAGAAATTAGAATTTGGGATGTTCATAAGAAATCTAATGGGGAAAAAATATCAAGTGAAATTAAGCAAGTTGCTAAAGATGTACTTGAGAATCAAAAGGAAAAGCTTTTTAATAAGAATAGTGGTGGAGTCGAGTGTGCAAAAAAAGATAAGAAATAAGAAGCATTGTTATAAAACTTGGTTAAGATTTATACACAATATATTACATACAAAAGGTGAAAGATGTATGTATAAGTTAGCCAACCAAAGAGATAGAGAGAAGTAAAGACATAGTTCAAGAGGGTATTAAGGATGAAAATAATAAAGTACTTTTTTAGAAAAGATATTGAAAATAGGGATGAGGTATTTTGATAAACTTTTCAATGAAGGATCCGAAAGTACGATTGATTTTAGCAACCTTAATACCCTAAACAAAAATAGAGAAATTTCATTTTATCGTCAGATTAGTAATAAGTTAGTGAAGCTTTAAAGAAAATGAGGAAAAGCAAGAGGACTGATAATATTCCAATAGATGTGTGGAAATGTTTAGAGATCAAGGAATTTCTTGGCTTACAAATCTTTTAATGTTATTTTAAAGACTAAAAAGATGCGATGAGTGGAGAAAGAATTTGTTGGTTCCTATATTTAAGAATAAAGGTGATGCACAAGAGTGTGCAAATTATGAGGAATTAAGTTAATGTCATACATTAAAATTATGGGAGAGAGTAATCGAGCATAAAGTTACGATGTGATATAAGTTTCTCACAATCGCTTATTTTCATGTGGTAGATCTACTATGGATGCTATACATTTGTTAAGAATGGAGAAGCAGAGAAGTAAGAAGGATCTACATATGATATTTATTGATTTAGAGAAAGCTTATGATAAAGTCTCAAGAGATGTTCTTTGAGAGTTCTAGAATAAAGGAGTTAATATTGGTTATATTCAAGTCATTAAGGATATGTATACTAGAGCTACTTGTGTCCAAACACAAGGGAGGATTGACAAAATATTTTCCTATTTCGCTTGGATTACATCAAGGATCAACATTAAGCCCTTATCTTTTACTTTAGTTATGGATGTTCTCTTAAGGCATTTACAAGAAGATGTACCTATGCTTTTTTGTCGATGACATTCTTCTTGATAAGAGAGGGAGTCCAATGTAAACTTGAATTATGGAGGTCAACTTTAGTCTAAAGGTCTAATATATGGAGTGTAATTTTAGTAGAAGTTTTAGTGATTGTTGTGACTTTAGTCAAGTCATTAATAAGAGTGAGATTTAGATATTTAGGCTCTATTGTTCAAAATGATGGTGAAATAGATGGAGATGTTATTAGTAGAATTCAAGTTGGATGGTTGAAGTGGAGGAATGCATCCGCCTATTATGTAAAAAAGTTCCACTTAAACTTAAGGAAAATTTTATAAGATGGTGGTAAGACCCGAATGACTTATGGTGCGTAATGTCCAATAAAAGACATAGACTAAGTTAAGTGTTATAGATGAGGATGCTCGTGGATGAGTGGCTTTACTCTTAGAGATAGAATGCAAAATGAGTATTGGGAAAAGTTGGAGTAGCTCCAAGTAGATAAGATTAGAGTCGCCTAGATGGTTTGGCCACATAAAGCCACGTCCCCCCATTAGGAGAGTAGATGCATTAGATTTGCCTTATGTTAAGAAAGGCAGGTAGACCTAAAAAGACTTGGTTAAGATGTATAAAAATGATCTTAGTACTTGAATTAAATGAGAATTTGGACACATAATGGAACACAATGGAGACGAATATCCAACCCCACCTGGGATTAAAGGCTGTTGTTGTTTTGTATTAAAAGACTAATTTTGGTTGTGAATTTTAGGTAAAGTAAATTAAATAATCACTTTTTTAACTTTTGAGTGTTTGGCATGAAAAGTAAAATTTCTAATGTAATCGTGGGTGGATCTAGAAATTTTTTCGAGAGGTACAATAAATAAAAATAATAATATACTCTTAGATAAAATAAAAAGTAAAGCATAATGTATAACAAAATAAAAAATTAAGCATCTTAATAAGATAAATTTTATTTATATTATATATCATATGTAATTTTTCTCTTAGAGTCATCATATTTTGAAATTATCACAAAATCAATTCACTATCAACACTTAAATATATCTTTTAAATAAATAAATAAATATATATATATATATATATATATATATATATATATATATATATATATATATATATATATATATATATATATATATATATATATATATATATATATATATATATATATATAATGAAATAATCTTTCAAGAAAACTAATAAAATAATAGTTGTATATATTGAAAATAATATATCAATATTATCATGTAAGAAAAACTCAAGAAATATTAAATATGATTTTATTAATGAGGCTATAGTTTCACATAATATAATATAAAAGTGAATATCCAAATAAAAAAAATATATTATCAATTTTCCTCAATATCTTAAGAAATTTTATTGACATATATAGATAAAGAACATCAAATATAAAAATTTTATGTAAATGAAAGATATGAGATATGCTATATATTGAAAACTAGAAACTCAAGATTTGATTCTCATTGAAGAAAATAACTACATAATATTTGATACAATAGAGAATTTAAATTAGTTAAAATTTCACCAATGTCATCCACAGATTTTTCAATTTGAAAAGAAAAGAGGATAGAACAATAAATTTTTCAACTCTCCAAACTATTTTTCAAAAGAATAGCTACACTTATTGCATTGTCCACAAAGCACACATTAAATTAATTAGTAAATAGAGAAGTCATATCTTTAAGATTCTTACTAGCTCACGCTTGAGAGAAAGAAGTTTCTGCAACCGACTAAACTCCAAAGAGCATCCAAAGCCTAAGACAAGCACAATGGTCAAATCGTTTACATTAACCCACTTATTATGCATTTTTTTTTGGACTTGGATTAATTTGTCAAATTTTAATATCTGCATAAATCAAATTAAATTATTTAATTATCAACATTTTAATATCAAAAGTACTCTGAGGTGTTACTTGCATAATAATTATAATTTTTATTTTTGATAAATATTAGTGAGTAAATCATAAAATATTAGAAATAATGTTTTTTTAATACTAGAGCTTAGAACAAAAGATTGTTTTTTCATTATTGAAAATAACAGATCATTTGATGGCATTATTGAAGAAAATCGAGCCCATTTAGCTAGCAATGGTAGATGATCGATCAAATAGAACTAAACTAGGTACACCTGGGAAGGAAATAAACAATGAGGTGAGTGCTACGAGTTGAGTCTGTGTGCGGACTCGAAGCAACCAAGTCAAGATAGGTTCAAGATTAAACTACAACAAGATTCTGAGCCAACTTGGAAGAATGGGAAAGCAAATATATCAAAACCTAACTTTTATTTTCATATTTCTTTATTTATTTTATATAAAGAGGATTGCTGGGGGAATGTGCCCATAGTGAATCCTCCCATGATCTCGAGCAACTCCTTGGCTCGCCCCGCCTCGCATTTGAATACATAACTAGTGCCAAAATCATACCTCGTCTCATCAAGCTCTAACGTTAGCCCCTCCTTCCGCTCATACGCAGTCCTCACGTTCCTAAACCCACCCAAACATATAAAGGAACTTCCTCTTTTCTCCTCCCCCTCCACTCCAATCCCAAACTCATCCTTAACCCTTCCCATGATCTTCGATAAAGGGAACCCGATGTGGGCTCAAGAGGGGGCCAGAGAGTCGATGTCCTCCTCTCTTGACGGCACCACGACAAGGGCGGCACGGATTTGAGAGGATGCGAGAATCATCAGGATATGAGAAACGCAAGTGGGTTGAGAGCTCACCTAACTCATCGTCAAGAAATAATTCTCTTGGAGCTGTAGTATCGCTATTCTTTCTCCAAAATGACCTTTTGCAACTTAAATAAAATTTTCTCGTGATAATGAGGTCGAACTTCTCCCATGTTAATAAAAAATTTTTCGATAATCTTCTCTAAACCACGTTCTTAACAACTTGGAAGAATGAGAAAGCAAATATGCCAAAACCTAACATTTTTTTTCATATTTTTTTTATTTATTTTATATAAAGGAGGATGGGCTGGTATATGCCCCGTTCTATAGTGATCATGAATGTAATGTAATGTATTTAGAATACATTATAAATGTCATTTTTGATATATTTGGAATTCAATTTGAAAAATTTCAAATACACCGCCATACATGGCCGCCATCGACCAATGGGTCATTGCCACCACCCACCACCCCCCGCCACTCACAATCTCAAGAATACTTTACATTATATTTATTTTACCAAACAAAAATAAACTTTGTATTTATAGAGTTTTCAATCAAACAATCTAAAGTAATCTAAATATATTATATTATTTTTACATCAGATTCTTTATGATATTAAACAACCCTAATGAATTTAAGAATTTTATATCTTAAAATTCTAAAATCTCAAAATAAATATTAAAACAATTTATCAAAATTCATTAGTTGTCATATTATATAATTTTAAAAGTTTATTCCTCTAGTAATTTATTAAATTTAAATTATTTATTATTTATTTTTATTTATAGTTATTTTTTAGTGGATTCTTAACTAGTATTGGGTCTCCCACCACTTCAAAGTGGGTTGTTAGTTCACCAACCCTAAACCCTAAAATTCAATAAAATAAATATCAATTTATAAAACCCTCATTACTAAACTTCTAAACCTCAAACTTCATTTCTCCTCTCCATTAATATCCCATTAATGGCCATTCAAATAACCCTATTACTTCAACTCTTCTCCTTCCTCTACTTCTCCTCAAGAATCTCCTCATACAATATACTTGATTTTGGAGCCGAAGAAGGTGGAAGTAAAGACTCTGCGGAAGCCATTGTTAGGGTTTGGAATGGCCTGTGACTCTCCATCAAATATCTCTATTCCCAACGGAATATTTCTTATAAGCAAGGTGAAATTCAATGGCCCTTGCAGAAGTAAGAAGATTCATTTCATGATTAATGGAAATTCCTCCTGGTTTTACTGAGTCGAGCGAGTGGATCACATTCGACACTGTTGAGAGGATTTCGATCGATGGAGGAGTGCTTGATGGAAGAGGATCGAGGCTGTGGGATTGTAAGCTGAGTTCTGAAAAGAATTGTCCTCGTGGCACAACGGTATGATTATATTCAAATTTTTATTTATTTATTTTCGTGTATAATAAATATACATTTAAAATTAGGGTAATTCAAAATTTTCACGAGCTCAATTAGTTCTCATGAGTTATTTTTTTATAGAGAGATTGTTTGGTTGGAAAGTAAAGTAAATATAAGAATTATAATTTTTTTAATAATTTGTACGAGATAAAATAAAATTTTAAAGTGATATAATGTATTTTGAATTCATCAAAATGTGTATTTGAAATTACCAAATTTGGTGAATTTCAAAATCACCGTCGCCACCGAGCCGCACGCTTAATCATGTAAGTTGCCGTTGACCATCGCCATGCCGCCGATAGTATACGCCACCCAAAACCTTCAAAATAATTTTTTTTTACATTATATTTAATTTATCAAACATAAAAATGAACTCATTATGTATAATTTTTTCATCCAAACTAATCTAAATATAGTACACTCATTTTATATTATATTTTTTTTATATTGTATTTCTTTTCAAGGCAACCAAACAGCCCTTGAGCACAAAAAAAATTATATTTGGTATAATATTTAATTATGTTTTTATTTTGCAACATATTTAAAAAATAATAATTTTAAAAGATCATTAAATAATATAATTATCCAATGGTAAATTTTCAAATAATCATATTTTTATGAGAGAAAAAAAAACTCAGTTTTTCATGTGTGTATTTTCATAATCTAATAAAATGTGGTGATCAAATCACAGTCGTTGACGTTCACAAATTCCAAAGACATCGAGATCAGACGGCTCACATCGATCAACAGCGAGCTATTCCACATCGTGATAATCCGCTGCGATAATGTAAATATGGATGGGCTTCATATAGTGGCCCCAAAATGGAGCCCAAATACCGACGGAATTCACGCTCAAATCTCCACAAAAGTCACCATTAAGAACTCGAGAATCAAAACCGGTGATGATTGTATTTCTATTGGGCCGGGAACTTCGGCCCGTTGGGTTGAGCGTATAGCCTGTGGGCCAGGCCATGGAATTAGGTAAAAGGAATTTTCATTTTTTTTAAGAATTTAATTTTAATATATATATATATATATATAGAGAGAGAGAGAGAGAGAGAGAGAGAGAGAGAGAGGTAGGACAACCTTTTAATGAATATAAATAATTTTGGGGATATTTGATTGGCTCAAAAGAAAATTAATGTGGAATAAAAGTAATATATTTGAATTTTTTTAAATTTATTTTGTTAAAAATAATTCAAGTATAAGAGTTTTTTTCCCATATTTGATAAATCAAAACAATGCAAAGTACAATAACAGTGACAATACCAAGTGGGTGATGACCAACAGAAGGCAATAATGACAATCAGAGGTGATGAATGACAATGAAACATTTATAATATTTTTGAAAATCATATGTTTTGAATAAATTCAAAATAGTTCAAATACATAATTTTTAAAATTCAACAAATCAAACACCTTAATTTTCAAAATACATGTATTTACTTCACACTACACTATCTCCGCTTAGAAAAGTAAAGATTAATCATTGAAATTAAGAAAAAAAATCATGTATTTTACTCCTATTATAACACATATAACCATGAAACATTCAAATATTAATTTCAAGTTTCAAATATATATATATATATATATATATATATATATATATATATTAAAACCGCAATTCTTATTTGAGTTTTTTATTGTTTTGAAAGCATTGGGAGTTTGGGGAAGGAAGAAGGGAACAAAGAGGAAGGTGTGGAGAATGTGACAATGCAAATAATTGTATTTTTGGGATCTAATAATGGCCTAAGGATAAAGACATGGGGATCAAGCATTCAAGGCTTTGTTAGAGGGGTCGTCTTCAAGAACATAGTCATGGAGAATGTTAGGAATCCTATCATCATCGATCAAAATTATTGCCCGCGCGATCAAAATTGCCCTCGCAAGGTAATATATTTCACCATTTATCCTTATATTTGAATCAAAATTGCCCTCTTTTGATTGATCTTGTGCAGGATTCTAGCATACAAATAAGCCATGTTAAGTACAAAGACATACAAGGGACATCATCAACACCTATAGCCATCAACTTTGATTGTAGCCCTAGCAAGCCTTGCAAGGAGCTTGGAATGAGTAATATAAAGCTCACTTACAAGAATCAATCTTCAAGAATACTTTGCAGGCATGCTTATGGATATTCTAAAGGGCTTATGATCCCATCAAGTTGTTTTTAATGATTTTTATAACTATTAAAGATTAAGTGTTGTGAATATAATATATATACATAAGATTTATATGATATGTATGTAAATCCCTTAAAAATTTATTTTCCATTCATAGGAATATAAAAAACCAACAGAAAATAAGAGCTTGAAGACAATTTACTTGCAAAGATAACTATGAAATAATACAGTAAAATGTTCATCCAAATCAAATTCATGGCTAAAAATAAGCAATATCTCCACACAAATGTGGCATTACATCAATGCATCACCATGGAAATTTTGATATCCATTCTAACAATAGTTAGTCCCATTCTTCATGCTCAGCATAACATTAAAAAAAAACCCTAATAAGCTCGAAAGTAGGCACACCCCACATGTCAAAAATGTAGACAGAGAAAATAAAATTGAAGAAGTACCAAAGGTGAGATTTGGTGATATATTCGCCCCCTTCGATCACCTTCTCCTCATTCCTCTTCCGCCACGACCACCGAAAGGTGGTCCACGCCCCCGTCCAGCCATCGCACTTGCGGCAGCCTCACCCTGGGCGCTCTCCGACTAAGATCATCATCAAAGAAAGTGGTCAGTGAATTTCATATTAACACACACACACACACTAGAATTTTGAGAAGGGTATATATATATATATATATATATATATATATATATATATATATATATATATATATATATATATATATATATGTCTATTGGATGTAAAGATACATCTATCATAGAAAAAAAAGGCTAGAGTATTTGATGATAAAGGCATAAGCAGTATATATGTACCAAAGAAAAGCTAACAATTTCCATTATAAGCTTCATAGGGTATTCAGCATTGTTTTAACACATCTCAAAAGGAAATTATATTCTGTAACACCGAGTGGTTATCAGTTAATTATTTATTATATAAACAGCAGATCAGAGAGCGTTTGACTAGTTCTGACATCCTTCACAATTCCAAGAGTCAGCTTGCACTATTACTAAAATGTATCAAACCTAAAGAAAAATGTAATAATATTTGTTTAATTTGTAAATATTCATGTGTTGGGAACATATTTTATGTTTGTTTAGGCAAGCTGAGTTCAATTTTTATGATTTTATCCACTACCAAGTTTGTTTACGCAAGCTGAGTTCAATATTTATGATTTTATCCATTACCAAATTAATTTTTATTAAGCTAATACTACAACAACAACAACAGCAAAGCCTTTATCCCACTAAGTAGGGTTAACTACATGAATCAATTTTCTCCATTGTGTCCTATTAAGTATCATATTCTCATTTAGTGTTAACAAATTAAGATCATTAAGCTAATAGAATTTTAAGTAAAACATAATATTTAAACTTTTTTGTTTTTAGAAGTAATTGAAGGTGAATTCATGGCCTTCGAGATTGAAACACAGTTCCTATCTTTTTGAAAGTGAATTTCAAGAATGGAAATTCAGCTCCATTCAATTCCGGCCAATAAAATGCTTCAATTTACTTCCATAAGTGAGATTTAAGAGCTTTAGTAATACCAGATAATGGAAAGGTTAGCTACAGATAAGAAAATAAAACTTTGGTACATACAAAAGAAGCTGTAATTTCATTACTCAAACCAAATATAAGTTGTTTATTGTTTATACTTGAGATCAACGAATTGACTTCAAAAATAAGTAGCTGTTTTGAAAAAGAAATAATGACACAATCTCAATTCCTGAAACACTTTAAATACACTCCTGACATATTGCATGAGGGCTCTTGCATAAATGAAGGTCAAGCAAACAAATGAAGTCAAAAGTTGAAGATGTACCACAAAGAGAGCACCAACGAGTAATTTAAGGGTGTAGAGAAGTCATGAGGATCGTGCATTGGTTTCACCGCTTAAGCGGCACGAGGATCCAAGAGAGGTATTATTCGAGTGCAAGCGCATACATCTTTTTTTTGTAGAGTAAATAATCATTTATTTGTTATAAGATGCTATGATCACTGGCTCACATGCACTGGGAGATTCGAAGAGCGATTATATCTTTCACATTTATTCTTCAAGCAATAGCAAAATATAAAACTTAATCAATAAATGATAGAAGTATGACGAATATAAAGCCACCTAGACTAGATGCAACCACAAGGCTGAGACAAAAGTCATCAAGAGCAAGAAGACGTTCCTTTCTATCACTGAAGTATTTTTGATACCAATTCAATGGGATAGTTATTCTGCTATCAAATGGTGTGCGTATAACATATTATTCATCCATCTTGCTAGTATTTCGTTAGGTAGTCCTTGGCATTATGTTGCGGTTTTAAATCAAAACCATCAAAATTTACTCAAATATGTGTAGCCCCTATCAAAAAAATAAAAGTGCAAGTAAAATTATCAATTAAGTATTGACTAAACCATTAGTTTAATTTAATTATTGTCACCTCAAGAATGTGATGGCTAACAATGAGTAACACCATTGACTTAGTTTATCCATCAATTACATCTTTTTTGCTAGAAGCATTACTGTATATAAGCTGCATGATGAGTTCCCACATCAACATGCCATAAATTTTATGTCAAGTGTCCTTGTACCAAATCTCACTCATTATCATATGAATCCTAAATTGCATGTTGAACTGAAAAGACATAGAAAAATGATAACAAAATGCTTCATTAGAGAAATATCTAGGCCTCATGGAATTATTAACATTCGTATTCACAAAAATGGAACATGCGCATATGTATTGTTAGTTGAGTTATTAAAAAGATCATTACTAGCAACATATTTTCCATTACCTAGTTAGATAAAATGTTGGATTTATCACATGATTTATTCTAGAAGCATTGATCACCAAATTAGACTTGGGCCTGAGAAAAAGTAAAACATTGAATTTAATATTCCTGATAGATTCTTGGAAAGATTTTTATGCATTTTGTTCTTTCAAATGCATCTACCACTTCTAAGAGGATCATGAACCAAATAGTTCATCCATATATCTAGTAAATTATTAATATGAAGATATCCTTATGATGATATCCTTCGTATATGAACCAAATGCAATATGATAATATCCTTATTTTTAGCATTACTAAATCAAATCACATGAATTTTGATTGGTTTAATGACATTTTGCATTGTCTCTAATTAATTTGAAGTCTATCATTATCTTAGGTCACATGATCTATGTTGATAACATTTCTACAAATCCTATTATGGTTAAGACAATCCAAGAGTAGCATCAACCCAGGCCAATAACTAATATACTTAGTTTTCATGAATTATCCATTTTCTATGTCATTTACATAAAATGTTTTAGTGTCATTATGACACCATTGATTGATGCAATGAAACATGCCAAATTTCATAAGCCATCTTCTACACAAAGAACTTTTGACTCAATGATGAACTTATGACAATCACCCCAATTGTTAGATTATTTTCTTAAAGGATTTTTAGGTATCTTGTCATGCCTCAGCATAGCAAAAACAGTATGACTTATGATCATGACTTGTATTGTTTTAGTTCAGACACTTATTCATTAAAGACTTAATTATTACCACAACAACTTTTGTTACATTATGATCAGGAGTCCATAACATGCTTACAATCATAAAGAAAACTTCATTTTAGACATGTTAAATGGATTACGTATCTTCAAGAGTTCACTTTTAGAGCTAGACAATGGATTGGGAGTTGATAACAAGACACTTGATGACTTGATCCACAAGCATCATTATGATTATTGTATATGTTAAGGTGCTTGGATTTGATAGATTAAAGAATGGTTTCTTTCATATATTGGTTTTCTTTTTATATTTTATTTTATTATGGACAGCATGGGGAGCACATCTTCCAAAATTTAGAGTTGCAAAAGAATGTGCCTAGTACTTCATAACTTTTCAGTAAGGGAATTATACGGTGGACAAGGGGCAACATAAGACTATCATTTTAGTTTCATCATGTTTCTACTAGCCATCCATAAAATGTGATGGAAATTATGTTCACATTATCACACTTGTCACTCAGATAAGGCTACTAAGTTAACCTCAGTAGTTTCTTATTATCATGATTTTATCATATCACCAGACATTTTTGTAAAACTTTATGGCATTTGCTAGTACTACTTCAAAATTTATTCTACTTCTCATCCACAAAGTGATGGATAACATAAGTGATCCATAAGATTTTAGGTAATCTATTAAAATGTCCAATTGATGAATGCTTATATACTGGAGAATTAATGTTTAAATTGTTGAGCTTGCTTATAATACTTATTTGCACAACACTACTAAGAAATCACTCTAACAAGTTATTTATGGCATGCATCCTAGAAAGCCTATAGATGTACAATACCTCAACACATAATAATCGCATTAAGGTGCATCTTTTGTCAAGTATTTTTGCATGAATTTCATGATGTATTAAATTTCAAATTGTATATATATATATATATATATATATATATATATATGTGTGTGTGTGTGTGTGTGTGTGTGTATGTGTGTGTGTGTGTGTGTGTAATATTTTGAAGATGATTTTGCACTTACAGAATTAGATCATAACCATTTCCAGCAAAAACATTTAAAAAGCGCCGCACAAAATCTTTTGATCTTTATAAAAATCTTATGAATTGGGTTTGACATTTGATCAATTTTCTTCAAAGTTTTAAGTAATGTGCTTAACATTGATAATTTGACACCATATCGAAGTACCTGCCTTTTGTGCCAACATGTGAATTTTCCACAATGGAATTTCTACTTCTACAAATAATATTGTTGAATTGGTGCGTCAATCTACTGTTATTGCACAAACAGGCAAGATCCACAGAGATGCTTAGGAGTACAAAAACATTTGGTGTGCTGAAAGAGTCTACCCCTTACAAAAGATTAATGGATTATATATGAAAAGTTGAACTAGATGATTTCGAATCTAGTTGAATTGTCCATAATTTTAACTTTTGAAACAAGTCTTACTAACCCTAGAAGAGTTGATACAACGAGGACCCAAATTCAGACTTAAGAGTATACCCGAAGTCTGAATTAAATCTACATCAAACAAATTCATGAAATTCAATTTTTATTTAATTTATTAATTTTTTACTAAGAATTGTCCTTTCAGATAATCTTGATTTTAAATTTCAACTAGATGATAAAACTATATTTTAATTTGAATTAGATAATAAGATTAATTTTAATTCTAAATAATAGACCATATTTTGACAAATAAGGTAGTAAGATTCTAGTTTTATTATTAATATTAACATAAATTATTTCCTCACTCTCTAAATTGTCATGTTTCAGCTCACTTCCTGACCAAACAAAATTTGCTAGTATCAAACCCATTCCTCTTGGGTTTTCTTGTGATCGAATCCTACAGATTCTTCTCTTCAAAGGATTCCCTCAAATTTCCCTATTCACAACCTTCTGAATGAGTGGCTAAATTCATGGACAAAATACCTCAATCAATGACAGAAGTCAAAAGATAGAAAAAGAAAATATCAAGAAAAACATTTACATCTCTAAGGTTTCCCACCAATGATCACGAGCATATTAAGACCTAAATCATCTAATAATAAAGCAAATGAAGATAATGGACATCACATCAAAATTCTAAATGAATAAATATAATGTCCCTTCATGTCGTCGAGTAAGAAGCCTTGAGTATTCACTGATGATCAGCATCACATGCAAATCCAAATACACACAAGGTTGCATGACAACGACCGACTTTTATGGTTTAGCAAAAAAAGATGCAGTCAAATTGATTGTCTTTTGACTTATTTAAAATGACACACACAATTGGCAATATCACCCATGAAAGGCAATTATGGCCCCCTTCAATATGAATAATAATGTCACTTAAATAATCAATACAACAGATAAAAATGATCATCATGATTCTCATGCATAACTTACATTTAAGGATTCAAACACTCATTCAAATGAAAGAATCAATTCGTTAATTAATATGCAATCATCTAAGCATACACATGCTTAAGCACTGTTAGCCACATATAACAATGCAACTGTAAATTCAAGTTGATTCCTCGCTCAAAAAAGATCTAATATAGATCCTTGTAAATTATAAAGAATAGCAAAGTAATGAAAGCCAATGCTAAAAACCACCTCTGAAAAAGAACCATACCTTGGGGTTCTTCACAGTCTCATCCACACTCAAGATAAGACAAGCAGCTTCAGTAGCAGCATTTATAGCATTAATCTGAAACACAGATCTTATGGTTATTATAAGAAGATGTGCAGGAAAATAAATAAGATAATAAAAAGAAACTGACTATTGAAAGCAATTACCTTCACTACTGAAGGTTCCCATACAAAGTTAGCAAAGGAATCTGCAATTCCACCTGTATTTATATCTACACCATAGTTTGCACCTTCACCTAAAAGAACATAACAGCGGATTAGATAATGCTAAGTGCCATTGTTTCCACTGTTGTTCTAAATGATAGCAAATATGAACCAGATGCATGTTTCTGTCTGAGCTTGTTTAGCACATCAGTAGCATCAAATCCAGCATTGTCACAAAGTTGACGAGGGATAACCTGCACAATTCATGATTTGAATAAAGAATAAAAAGTATGTCATTTAGCATATCTCCAACTTCCTGTGTCTATCATTTAACCAGAGGAGCAATGTATAACAGAGATTTGATCAGCATCTTATTCGATGCTTTAACACAATATTTGGACCAAATGCCATAAAGCTGCACACTGCAGTTCAATGTAGAGAAACAAGAGGAGATTTATTTCAACTGATCTTTGCAAAAGGCTAATATCATAAACTGGCAATGAGAAATAAATAAGATAGAAGATAGAATTTTTAATCTAAATTATCATGAATATAGTTGAACTTCAATAAAACATATCCTTCCTTCTAACGGAGTTTGTGCCTGATAGTGTTACATGCATTAGAATGCTCACCAATACAAAATAAATAACACCATCAATATCCAACTCACGATTTTATTTATACTAAGACTAATGTTGATTTTATCTTTCCTTGTGTAGGCTCCTTTATCCAACCAAAGAGAAGTGTGACATTCAAGCACACAAACCACTTGAAGAACTCCAGTTCAAATTTCAACACCATATTCCCCACTGTAATATTATGCTAATTGTTATTGTATCCACTTGGAAGGGAATATAAAGATAAAGCAAAGAAATAAACTTCTTAAATCATCTAAATTTCCACTCAAATAATTTTGCTCTTCAAATAAAAAAAAAAACAGCATAGTTTTACCATCATCACCTACTTGTTGTTCTTAATTATAAAGTTTGAAGACTAATCAAATTATCATCAATAAATTGCAACCTATAGCCTCAAGGTAGTTTTAATCAGCTGATCGGATAAATGGCCTTAATATCTAGTTTAGATGATCCCCAGCCGACCAGAGCCGCTCTGTTATTTATATCCTAATTTTCAATAGATAATCTTATCACATCAGTATCATGTCATATTGGCATCACTATGTCTATATAACACCCATGGTGGAAAATAGAAACAGGTTTTGCAGAAATGAATTATACCTACAGATAGAAACTTATTTCATTATAAGGTGTTGGCAGTGATGATCCAAGTAGTAACAGGATTTAGGCAGTGCTGCGGTGGTGCCTTTCATGTATGTTGGGATTAATTAACTTCACTGAGAGGGGGATATTGGGACTATTTCTAATTAGATGGAACAGATAAGTGTAGTAAAGAGAAGCTACCATATCAGAATCAGTATTCAATCAACGCATTCAATATGGCATAACAGTGGCAAGGAGTGATCATCCCTCCTCAATGGGAAAACGCATATCACCTCTACATCTTCTGCATCCTCTTCCTATATGTCTCTCTACATTTATCACAAACAAATATAGTTGGCTCATAGTTCTTCTATAAAGGTGGAAGGGGAGAAAAAAAAGCAATTTTACAACGAAAGTTTCGTGGAAATGAATGTCTTTACTGATGACTATGACAAGCTATGAGCGAGATAAAATTATGGGATGTTCTCAGGGCAGAGTAACCGAGCAATGCTGATGTCTTTCTATGTATGGAGCTTATGGAGTAAAGACTAGAGGAGCTGGGTTGGTACCTGCGATCAAATATTTTGATATTTTTTTATGGTTCAGTTGGAAATTTAATTTTCAGGGGTGAGGAAGAGATGTCATTGGGTTAGTATTTTACGGATATCATCATAGCTCCGCCATAAATTCAGGCAAAATTTTCAATATGAGTTTCAGAAGAAACAGAGTAAAACACCCTGTTTTTGTGCCAGCTTTAAGGCCAGCCAGTCTCAATCGAGACAAATATGATACTAAAATGAAGATTAATAAAACAGTCAGTTTCATCTCAAATATTATAAAAAAGTATGTTTCCATGATATCATGAAAGGCAATAAACCGAAAGCAAATTTTAAATTTCAAGGCTTTAACAAAACTGGAATAAGAACAGTAACATGCGTCATGTAGACCAAAAACTGATGAAGGGGAAGCAATAAATGATAAAACAAGTTTTCTTTCATACTTAGCAGCATGACACAAATAAAAAGATGAATTAGACGGTCAGGTTTAAGCAAGTAAAATGCATACTATGCCTGATTCAAGCAATATACAATAACACAAAAAATCAACATACAGCTACCAATGCTAACCGAAGCAAATGAAGCTGTCAAATAACAAAAGGTTGGTAGAATAGTTTGGCATCCTACCTCAAGAGCCTTGGCATACGAATTTATAAACAATTGTGACTTGCCAGCTATTGTCCTCGCATGCTGCCTCAGATAACGGCTAATTTCCATCTGTCAGGTTAAGTATAATTCTTCATTCAGTACAGGTGAACACAAAACATCATGCGTACAATGAAATTTCTTACATCTATCGCACCACCACCAGCCACAACAGTGGAGTTCTTTACAGCTCTTCTCACTATCATGATCGCATCATGTAGGCTCCTTTCAGCTTCATCAATGAACTGCAGAAAGTAGGTTTCTGTTAAAAACAGAACAAATAATGAAAAATAAAGTAGATTCATGATTTGTAAGGGATGATCATCTATTGTACGTAACCTGATCGGAACCACCTCGCAGAACTATTGTAGCTGTCTGCCCAGAAGGGCAACCACTAAATATGTTGAAGCGCTCATTTCCAACTTGCCTTTCCTCAAACAGCTCACAAGATCCAAGAACCTTTAAAGCACAGAGCATTTCAATGTAAGGATTTAAAATGTAAGGTTGTACGGGAATTCATGCTGAAATGAAAGAAGAAAAAAAGAAAAAGAAAAAGTATTCAAGAAGGTAAATAAGTACTGATTCACAACACAAGAGCAACAAATCTAACTAGTTGGTAAAAAAATACCTCGTCAATAACATTGTTAACAGAAGTCTGAACAGTTCCACCTGTTGCAGCAGCAACCCGTTGTAGGTCTTCCTCAGTTACACGACCAGCACAGAAAATATCCCGATCCGCAAAATACTGAATAAAGGCCAATATTATGGTTCTGGACATGTTATTCAAAGCAGACTAATAATAGACTCAAAGATACCTGCGTTCCAAGGTCGCCAATTGCCAACCTAGAAAGAACAATTTTAGCACCACTCTGGACACATTTATCCAATTTATCATAAATGATATTCCACTCTGCATCAACAATTGACTGATACTGTGAAGGATCAGATAGTCTGCAAACAAAAATAGGTAATAAAGTATGAATGACTCAACATCGAGGTGTCTAGGCTGCATTTTCTAATCCATAATGTCTTCTTTATCGTCATTCTTATAAGAAAAGATTACATTACAAAAATATAAAATAAGCATACTCTAGGAATAAAACAACCCTATACCTGATTTCAGCATTTTCCTTTTCAGATTTAAGTTCTAGTTCAATGTTCAACAAAAGAATCTTTGGCTTCACAAATTTCTTAGGCTGCTGCTCAAAACCAGCATAAGAAAATGTCTTTTTGAAGGCTACACCATTCACAAGGAATGAATCTCTCATGTTACCCCCAGGTACCTGCAACAAACACCAACCTAAGCATTCAATCTTCCAACCATACCAAACAAGATTAAAACAGTCAGTTTTGTTACATTGTTAGAGATCCAAAGATTTTTAAAAATCTCAGAAGCACGAATACAGTGATCAGTAAGATGAAAAAAAAACGAGGAAATCATAATGTGATCCTATAAGTGTCATGATTTACTTAAAATGAAAATATACTGAAAACTATAAGTTAAGATACAAGATACTAATTAGTATGAAAAATAGTCCACATTTTTTCAGATCAACAATTGCGTGATGCTATAGAGTTGCTATACCAGGTCTAAAATGCCCATGAGCAAGTGCAAACTCAATACCAGAACTAAAACTTAACAAGACCAGTCCCAATAAAAGCACGTGCATCATCAAGCACAAAGTTTTCTTACGAGTAAAAAATAATTTTGACATTTAACATAAAGCTTATATCAAGTGTCAATCTCACAACCAAAAAAAAATAAGCATATAGCAAAAAACACGCAGTGTGAAAAGAGAACAGCATCAATGCAATGATTCTTAATAAAGTTGGCATGATTACACTTAGAATTTATTCAATTGATACAAAGTTCTCATTAACTTGCCAAAAAACAGATACATAGAAATAAAATTAAAAAATATGCATCCCCATCAATAATGCTTACTGTTAATGAAGATTATTATGATATCAACAGCAAAATACATCAAAATATATTTAATTATTTCTGAAAGAAGCAAACCTTTAAAGGGCTAGGAAATGGGCACCTTGAAAACAATGAAGCATGCGTAAACAGGATGGTGTAAGTGTAAATATCAGTTAATTTATCCTAAATTATCTGCTGGGATGCCGACTTAAACATGTTTATATTCACCAACCACATGTATAATCAGGCAAATATATGACAGAAATTACAATAAATAAGTAAAAAGTTCATAAATAATCTTTGCAAAATGAGAGATGTAAGAGTCAAACAATGTCCAGCATTCCAATTCAGCTCTATCTTACATAAAACAACAATATAATTATATTATGCACACAGAGTATACATATAAACATAGCAGAACAATAACATAGTGTCCTAAAAATTGATGGAATGCTGAATAAAAAGGATAAAAAGAAAAAGAGTAAGACACCCATGGTAAAAACCTTACACAAGTGTTCTACAACACCGAATTGTTTACAATGCTACAAAACCATGGATTTCATGTGAGGCTAAAAATCACCTTTTTAATTCCAATCAAGTTCAATCTATCATCACTGCCAATTGCAAGGACAGCATCCACAACCATTGATGCAAAAAACTCCTTTTCACCGCCAATGAGCTTTGAAGAAAGTGTGGTTGCAGCGCATCTTGCCAATAAAGTTTTCTTCTCTTCAAGGCTTTTCCCCTCAATACTCACAGCAAGTTCCTTGATTTTGTCAATTGCCTGAACATAGATTTATCCGTTTTAAGTCAAATACATAATATTTAACTGCTACTACAGAAACAATGGAGCAAATTTCTTTGTTATACTCACCAACCGAGAAGCAGTCCTATAGCTTCGAATCAGATTTTGAGAATGAACACCGTCCTCGATGAAAGGCTTTGCCTCCTTTAAAAACTCTCCTGCTAGGAGCACTACAGTAGTGGTTCCATCACCTACCTGCAAAACATAAAATGTAGCAGATTATACAAACTTTCTGCACATTTTAAGTGTCATCGACACAAAGTGAAAATTTTCACAATTACACTGTCAGCAATTGAAGTGCAAGCTTGGAAGAGCAATCGAGCCGTCAAAAATATAGCTTTAGAATTACCTACAGTATAACTAAGGGGGTGTTTGACAACGGATTTATTAGAGATTTAGCCATCTAAATCCCGTAAATCCTACCAAACACCTTTTGAGGATTTAGTAAATCGTCACGTCTTTGTAAATCCGTAAATCCTCAAATCGGTAAATCCGGATTTATTAAATCCACCGATTGATTTAAGGGATCGGTCTCTGTATGGAATCGGTTGTCGCATCCTCCTAACATAGCCTATTTCGCTCAAGCGGATTGTTCACTCTTCACTTCCAAACCGTCACCCTAGCCGCAGTTGTGCATTTTTCATTCCATTAACCCTTGAACTCTGCATTGGATTTATATCTCTCTCTCAGCGCTCAGTGTCGCTCGACTCCCTCTGTCTTGCGCTTAAGGAGGCGAAGGAGCTGATTGAGGGTCTTCCGAAGAAGTTTAAGGAGGCTGTGAGTAAGGATGAGGCAGAGGATGCGAAGAAGAAGCTGGAAGAGGTTGGCTAAGGTTTCTATTGCTTAGAGTGGCTTTTAGGTGAACTTGAAAGGTTTGATCGTTCATGAAAAGCATTGTATGTATGGATTCAATTTCTTGCTTTCATCAGAGTGTATTAGTATTAGGTTTTTTTATGTGCATCTCCTCCCTGTTTGAGATTATGCAGTTAATTAATTTTGTTATCGATTCGACATTGCAATTGCAAATTACTTACTTGAAATAGATTTTATTATGTTTTCACGAATAGGAAAATTTTTTTCTTTAATTGAAATTTTGATACTTTCTTGAAAGTTTGATAAACTTGATGTTCTAGTTGTAAAGCAAAATCAAATCTATTCCATTAGATGGTAATTGTTTGAAAATAATCATCATTACGTTTTGAAACTATATTTCAGTATTTGTTTGCTAGAAAATAAATAAGAGTTAGCAATTATTTAAAATTTTTATTTAATGATTGTGAGAAGTATTTTTATATGTTTATAGTTTTCACGTCTTTTTTTTTTTTTTTTTGAGCTGTAAATGCTCTTCCCTTCTCGGGTGCTTGCTAATAATTAAAATTCATCATAAAATTTTATCTCCGTTTTTCTTACACGGGTGTATGAATGAATGTACATTTTTTAAGACAATTTCTTTATTCTACTTTATGTTTTGTAATAATCTTTTTTTTTTTATTTCTTTATCTGCAATAGTCTATGTTAATAGAAGAAATAGGATTGTTTCTTTTCTAGTTTGTGTTATTATTGTTTCTTTTTTCATCCATTTTGATTCTTAAATCATGCTCTAACAAAAATCAAGAAGTTAGTCAAAATTATATTATTTTTGATCTTATCATAGAGAAGACAACGACTTAATAAAACTTTTGTGGGAAAATGGGAATGTGATATTGCACAATCAATCCAATATGGGCTAGTCAAAATTGTATTGATTTCAATATTACAATCCTTTTTTTATTTATGTTCGTATTCTTTAAAAAATATTATTTAATTATAACAGATTTAAATCCTCAAATAACTTACCAAACATCTTTCTGGATTTAGCGATTTAATAAATATCTCTTCTTTTCAAGATTTAAGCAAGATTTACTAAATTGGATGTCGGATTTAGTAAATCCAACTTGAAATAAATCCAGTCCGTTGCCAAACACCCCCTAAGAATACCATGAATTCTATACGGTAAGAACATAAAAGTTTTGAAGAGACGCAAGAAATTTCCTATTTTTCAAAAATCTAACTCATCCATGTTATGCTGATGATATTTGAAAAATCATTCAGTGGTTTACTCCGCACAGAATTATAGAATTATAAAGAAACTAAGATAAATGCACGCAATAAAACATAGTCATCTGTTTCGGAACCGATACAAGGCAATAAACCCCTCGCCAATCAAATAAGTACAAATGCCCTTGAATGTCATCGTCAGAAAACCTAAATACTGAAAAGGCCACTACAGTTTTTTATTTAGCCTTAGTTAAGATACAAAACACTGTAAAGCTCATATACTCACATAAAAATTTATTTAGTCACAAACTACGAGTGAAAATCCATTTCGACAGGGAAAAGCAAAACTCGGCAAGCCGAAACATCAAAATATCTAGCACCAGAAGCCATGAAATACCACTTCACCTCGGAGTCCTGAGACTTGGCGATGTCAACGAGGATCTTAGCAGCGGGATGAACAATATCAAGCAACTTCATGATGGTTGCGCCATCGTTGGAGATAGTGGTGTTACCCTTGTCGTCATGGATGAGCTTGTCCATGCCCCTCGGCCCCAAAGTCGACCGCACGGAATCAGCCACTGCTGTGCAGGCGTTGATGTTGGAAACCACTTGCGCCTTCCCCTGGGCCGTGTCCGTCCCCTCCTTCAGAAGTATGATCTGCGGTTGCTGCAATCATCAACGAAACAAAAATCAGATCGGATTCAACCTCCCTCGTTCTAACTCTGCGTAAACTGATGAACGGGATGAAGAATGAGAGGAAGAGATGGACCAGCATCGCCGCCATTGTTGCGGGGGAAGCCGACGGAGAGAAGCAGCGATCGCAGTCTGCGTTAGGGCTAAAGGGTTTAGAGACAGAGAGCTGAAACGGTGGTAGACGAAGAAATGCGGTTCTGCAGCTTCTGCTTTTATTCGAACCGGGCTGTTGGCTAGGAAAGATCTAGTAAATTCGTTTATTACAAAATCAATACAAAATTATTAAAAAAAATTACATATTTACCACTTAATTTTTATATATTTATATATCTAATACTTATTTATCTAATACTTTACTATATTTAAAATTTATTTCTCTTTTAAAAAGTGAGAAATAATAATATTTTTAATGTGATATTAAAAATTATATTGCTATATATAAAAAAATTAAAATTTAGATATTAGATTTATAAATACATAAAAATTATGTGATATATATGTAAATCCCTCTTATTTGAAATAAATTTTTTATTTTGAACTTTTACATACAATCACACAATTCTTCTATTTACAAATCAACCACCTTCAATCTTAATTTTTCAAATTAATTTTAAAATATTAAAATTTATAATTTTTATAAAATTCATATTTTTTATAAAATTCCTTACGATTTGATAGGGTCACGCTCAAATATATGAATTCGGTAGTTTAAAAAAAAATGATGGTTAAATTATAAATACATATATATTAGATGATTGATTTATAAATATCTATTTTATTTATTAATTTATAAATCAATCACTTAATTCTTATATATTTAAAATTTAATCAATTTTTTAAATATTTGCATATTAGTGTGCATTATTCAATTTGAATTAAAAAAATCAATCAAATTAAGATTATCTAGTGGTTTAGTTCAATTTATAAATTCATAATTCAATCTTTAGTTTCAAATGGGAGGTTAGTATAGTTAATCTTGACAATTGTTGCGTGCTAAGCCGTTGTGATAGAGGAAAAGTTCTGCCTTAACTTCTTTGAGGAGTCGGCCTGAGGTATTTAAAGGCCAATAAAACTCGAATTTTCATTGGAAAAACCCGAAAGAGGAAAAAAAAATCCGCAGGCTGCTTCCGTATGTATGTTTGAGTACAAGATCTTCCGTCTAGGATTACAGTGTATATGAGAAAGGCGATTCTTAGTAATAGACGATGTTGGCGATGAATTTGGCGGCGATGTTGGACCAAACGATAGTGGTGGTGATGATAAGCGGCAATGATAATTGATGGCGAGGATCGGTGGTGATTGGCGGCTGGTGGCGTTGACGACCGTCAGTGCGCATTGTGCTTGGAGGATCTTTAGAGCTCTCTCTCTCTCTTGCTTGTTCCCTTCTCCTTCTTGGCCTCCCCATATGAGGAATGAGGTATTTATAGATTGGAGGAGTGGCGTCTCTAAATACATGCAAAATCGACCACTCCTTCATCGGACGGCTCAAATGATATCCTTGATCATATGATGTATTTTGTGCATTTGAATGCTCAAATGAAGTGAATTATAAGGATATTTGGCTTGTTAGGCGGCTCGTCGAGGCGTTCGATTTTTATAAACACTTGCATATTTGAGAGCTATGGGGTTTAACGATATCCCAAAGTTTAGGATATTTACGAGCTTGATCTCGACCGGTTTCAATTTGGATTAACTTTGCATCAAGATTAGTGCTTCGGTAATAGTATTTTAAGTGTCATATCGGTGCTATTTTTGGATGACATTATCTCAATCATCAAAATATATGTCAAATACTTGAAAATAATAAATTCTTGATGAAATTTGAGGGTGTAACTACATTTTGAGAGAACATTCTTAGGAGCACAAGATTATGATTCTGGAAGTTGATCAGAGCAAATCGTGTAGGTATGTGCAGTCGCGAATTGTTGGACCATCCAGTGCGAGCAGAGCCTTGAAGCGGCGTAGCGCCAGCAGGCGCGTGGTATGGGTGGCCATGAGCACTCAGCAGCCGTATAGCGAAGATTGAGTGGCGGGTCAGAGCGGTTGTGAAGCGAAGCAGGCGGGGATAAATTCGCCGATTCCAATCTGTAGCTGGCCGTCAGGAGAATTCAGGCTGAAGCATTTGGCGAATTTGAAGCAGCGGCGGAGCCATGGCCAAACGGTTTGCGCTTGACCGCATCGCGGCGAAGTCTGAGCGGAAGCCAGTGCGACATGGGCCGGTGGTTGCGGCCAGCGTGGCGGGCGAAGCCTTCGCGGTGATTTTAGCGATTTGGCGGTTCGGCCGGTTTTGGCGATTTTACCCTTTTGCCTAGAAGGGTCTATAAAACCCTCAGGGCGAAAGACACTTCTTGACAGTGCTTCTCTCTTCTTCTTGAAGTGTTGTTGGTTTGAGCGGCGCCGAGGTGCGTCGTTGTTAGGTTTTCCTCGAAGAAGCGTCAGCCGATGACCGTCGGGTTTGGAAGCGATCAAGACCAGGTACGTCGTTGTTCTTCGAAGAAATCAAAACCTTGATGGACCGTCGGGTTTGGAAGCGATCAAGACCGGTACTTCGTCGTTAGGTTTTCCCCTCGAAAGAGGCGTCAGCGCAGCCGGACCGTCGGGTTTGGAAGCGATCAAGACCCATGCCGCCGTTGTTCAGTTTTCCCTCGAAGAAGCGTCAGCGGCCGGTGTCCGTTTGGCGATCAAGACCGTACTACGTCGTTGTTCCGGTTTTCCCTCGAAAAGCGTCAGCCGACAGCGGACCATCGGTTTGGGCGATCAAGGCTCGCGGTACTACGTTGATACGGTTTTCCCTCGAAGCGTCAGCGGCCTTGAGGCGTCAGGTTTGGAGGTGATCAAGGCTCATGTACCGGCGTTGTTCGGTTTTCCCTCGAAAGAAGCGTTGGCGCATGTCGAGCGGCAGGTTTGGAGTATCAAGCGTAGTTGTAATCAGCGAAAAGAAGCGTTGGCCCTTGTTGCCCGGTCCATAAGTCGTCGGCTTGGAAGCGATCGTAAGCGGTAGCCGTATAATGATACATGTAGCTTTGTGGATAATGCTAAAAGTGGCCGGTAGAATCGTTCCCAGTGCAGAAACAGAGGGTGGGCAATTGAGCGGCAGATATCCGGCAGTCCAAAACCGGCCTGAGATAGGCGGTGGGCAGCAATTCATAGTCTTGAATATGGCAGTGGCAATGATGACGGTTAACTGAATAGTAGTCAGCGGTAACCAGCGATGATGATGGTAGCCGGCGAGATGCCGGCGATAATTCAGCAGCGATGGCTAGCAGTATCAGCGGTGGCAAACTATGGAGTGGTTGTAAACCTAGTGCCGGCAAGCAGCTGATGGCTCGGAAACAGTAATCCCGTAGCGTCCAACAGCCTCTGACCAATGTATTAGCATCCGTAAAGTCAGCGATGTAGAAATCAGCAAGCAGTTGCATTGAATTAGTCAGCGGGATAATGAATTACCGAGCGAGGGACAGATAGTGAAAGTTGATATTGACGAGCGGCAGCTGCGCACCGGCGATAGTCAGCAGCGATAAGTCGCCCGGTGGATCGCTTGTGTCGAGATACTAGTCTGATGATTATTTGTTTAGCGAATAAAGCCCCCGGCTTTCCGTGAGGAATAGCGGATTCCATTAGCGGCAGCAGCCGCAGGAAAGCGCTTGCCAGTGTTGGATTTTTTACCTATCCGGGATGTTTGTGAGTTTTACCCGGCGATGACGTTAACTGCGGTGGAAGAGGTTGAATTGAATCACCAAGATTTTGACCCATCCGAGGTTGTTTGTCGAGTGTTACCCATGACGCAACCCGTGGAAGAGGTTGAATTGAACTGCAGATTTTGATCCGGTTGTTTGTCGAGTGTTACCCATGACGCAATTTGTGGAAGAGGTTGAATTGAATCGCGATTTTGACCTATCGGTTGTTTGTCGGCCTTGCTCGATGACGTTAACTCGTATGGAAGAGGTTGAATTGAATCCGAGGATTTTGACCCATCCGAGATTGTTTGCCGAGTCTCGATGATTAACTGTAAGAGGTGAATCAATCGGGGATTTTGACTTATCCGGGTTATTTATCGAGTTTACCGATGACGCACCTTGTATGGTGGTTGAATTGAATCCGAGGATTTTGACCTATCCGAGTTGAAAGTGCTCGGCGACGTTAACGCGGTGAAAGAGGTTGAATCAATCCGCCGAGAATTTTGACCTATCCGGCGGGTGGTCGTTGCTGGCGACGCAACCTGCATGGAAGAGGTTGAATTGAATCGCCGAGGATTTTGACCTATCCGGTTGTGGAGTGTTACCCGGCGACGTTAACTGTGTGGAAGAGGTTGAATTGAATCGAGAATTTTGACCTATCCAGGTTGTTTCGAATCTTTGCTCGATGACGCAACTGTGGAAGAGGTTGAATTGAATCCGAGGATTTTGACCATCCGAGGTTGTTTGTCGAGTCTTTGCTCGATGACGTTAACTGTGGAAGAGGTCGAATTGAATCCGCTGAGGATTTTGACCTATCCGGTTGTCGTGGTGTTACTCGATGACGTTAACCTGTATGGAAGAGATCGTAGAAAGTCCTCAAAGGACCTTTTGACCTATCATATGTTGTTTGTCAGAGTCTTTGTTCGACGCTAACTCCGTAAGAGGAAGTCCACCCGCGACCTTTTGACCCATCCGTTATTTTTCGAGTCTTTGCTCGACGTTAACTGTATGGAAGAGGTCAGAAGTCCAGGACCTTTTGACCCATCATGGTTGTTTGTCGAAGTCTTGACGCAACTGTGGAAGAGATCAGGAAGTCCACCAAGGACCTTTTGACCCATCCGGTTGTTTGTCGTCTTGCTCGATGACGCAACTATGGAAGAGGTCGCAGAAGTCCACCAAGGACCTTTTGGCCCATCCTAGGTTGTTTATTAGAGTCTTGCTCGATGACGTTAACCTCATGGAAGAGGTCAGAAGTCCACCAAGGACCTTTTGACCCATCCTAGTTGTTTGTCGAGTCTTTGCTCGATGACGTTAACTGATGGAAGAGGTCAAGAAGTCCACCAAGGACCTTTTGACCCATCCTAGGTTTGTCAAAATCTTTGCTCGATGATGTTAACTTGTATGGAAGAGGTCGATTAAAACATCCATTGTGCCAAAGTTGCTCCTTAATCTTGGCCTTGTTTTTCCATGAGTATGATTGGAAAATCATAATTTGCAAAGCTATATCTCTTCTCAATGTTGAAATATCCTCCAACTTTAACTTGTTTCTTGAGATGATAATCAATTAGATGCTTAACATATCTTCTCGAGATTAAGAGTTGCCCCGTTTGACAAATCAAGGAACAAAGTTTGATGAATCTTCATTCTTCGCTTGCGCTCTTTAAAAGCTTAAAATGTTTCACCTTGATGGTGATTTTGATCTTGTTGGGAAATTTGGTCATCATACAAGATGAAATAATGGGAATCAATATCACACAGACAGCGCCAAACTGTTGTGTGCTAGAAAACCGCCATGTAGAGTAAAAGTTTACGCCTTTAGCTTCTTTGAGTCCAAAGATACACACGTATTTAAAGAGCGAACAATAAAACTTCAGAACTTTTACGTGAAAAACCTTGAAAAGAGGAAAAAAAATCACGGGACCTAGCCCAATAAAAAGCTTCCACTATGTATCTGTTTCAGAGTACAAGATCTTCCCGATACCGGGATTACATAATTGTATATGAGAAATGGACGCTAGCTGTAATGATAATGTCGAATGACGATGACTCGATGACGATAGTGGTCAGTGATGATGACCGGCAACAATGGTTGACGACGGCGAGATCACGGTGGCGATGCGCCGCGTGGTGACGTAAGCCGAGTGGCGGCACGATTGGAGGATCTTTATTTCTCTCTCTTGCTTGCCTCCTTCTCCTTCACTTGGCCTCCCTCATATGAGGAATTAGGCTATTTATAGATTGGAGGAGGACGCCTCAGAATACATGCAAAATCCGCACTACTCTTCATCGGACGGCTAAAATGATCCCCTTGATCATATGATGTATTTTGTGTATTTGAATGCTTAAATGAAGTCGGAATTGTAAATCTTTGACTTGTTGGAACCGGCTCGTCGAGACGTTTGATTTGACTATAAACACTTCATATTTGAGAGCTATTTAGGGGTTTAACTGATATCTCAAAGTTTCTAAGATATTTTAAGAGCTTGATCTCACCGCCAACTTCTGATCGCCTTGCTTTAACATCAAGATTCGCTTCACTAATAGTATTTTAAGTGTCATATCAACAATCAAAAAATTAATAAAATATTTTATTTATATTTAGGGTTTATTTACTAAATTATCAATAAATTCTATTTTTTTTAATAAAAGTATATAATTTTATTTTTAAAAATTTTATCATGAATATGTTTGTATACTTTTGGATTAATAAAACTAAACCTAATGAGTATGATTATAGTTTGAGTTTATTTGATTTAATTTAATACTTTTTTAATTAGTTCAATTATCAATGCTATTTGCTTTAGCTTATTTAGTTTATATATATATATATATATATATATATATATATATATATATATATATATAAGTTAAAATTAGATTGAAATAAGCATGTGCTAGAGAATTTTATTAGAGATGAGATCTTCGTCAGAAAAAAATTATCCAACACACAAATGAGATATGAACAGTGGTTATACGCGGAAAAATGAAAACCAGGGCCTTGATTGTAGAACTTTACCATGTGTTCAAAAGATACAAGTCCTTCCTTTCTCGTAGTTGAGAAGAAGGTGTTTTAGCAAACAATATTCAGTGTAGAAAAATACAATATCGGCCAACTCCAACCCAAGGGAGAAGTTTCTAAAAAGCCGAGAAGATCTTGGGAGCAACCCCTTAATCTTGAGAAAGGAGCTAATGGTCTTTTCTAGTCAAATCTCAGGCGAAGCCTCGATCTTGTGCACCATGGTGGCATGTGGTGATATAAAGATATATTCAAATTTCCTCGGTCTTTAAATGATTTCCTCTAAGGTGAGAATGAAGCTCTATTTATAGATTGAGAGCCTTGTAAATAAAACTCAACCATTCCCATCTGACTCATGATCCCCCATCGACGGTATTTTGATGATTGCCTTAATGATGTAATTGGGTGATCTTGGATTCGCTGGATTTTGACAAATTCAATCGACTATAAATATGTCGGCTTTTTGACCATTTGGAGGATCAGATCCCTTTTCATGTCTGATATTTGATCTAAGTCGATTCGAGCTCTGACGACTATGCTTGATGTTTTTATGTTCGCCTCATCGACTCATTTTGATAAGTCAATGATTATGAAGCATTTAAAATGCCTGAGATTAATTGATAATTCGAGGATGTATCAAGAACAAGTAGATTCTCCAATGAAATGATATTATATGTGATATGGCTCAAAATAATACCAAGCACAAATCTTGATGTCGAAAGCGATATGATTTTGAGTCAAAATCGATCGAGATCAAGCATTAAAATATCATCGAATCTTTGGGACATCAATTAAATCCCAAACAACTCCCAAATATGGAGTGTTTATAGTCAAATCGAGCGCCTCACGAGCCGGATCTAACTAGTCTAAGATCTCATATTGACATTTGAGCATCCAAATGCTCAAAATACATCAAATGATCAAGGAATCATCAGCGTCCGATGGGGGAGTGGTACGCTTTACATGAATTTACAAGAATGTCCCTCATCCCATCTATAAATAGACCTTCATTCCTCACATGAGGGGGAGACCAAGTGAAGGAAGAGCCAAGTGAAGAGGAGCTGAAACAAGTGAAGAAGAGGAGCCACCGCCGATAGTCGTTTCACCAGCCGGCCATGCCGCCGATCCTTGTCACCGTAATCAAGCAAGGAAGAAGAGGAAGAGTCCAAGCAAGGAAGAAGAGGAAGAGCCCAGCAAGGAAGAAGAAGAAGAGTCCAAAGGAAGAAAAGGAAGAGTCCGAAGAAGAAGAGGAAAAGCAAGTGAGAGGAAGAGAGAGCTCAAGCAAGATCCTCCAAGCAAGATCGCACCCCAAGAAGATTGCACTCGCCGCCATCAACCATCACCATACCACCGCCGCCACTAATTGTACAGTATTCAAAGTTACCCCAAGATCTCCACCATCGAAATAATTACAACGATCATTGTTACAATGTTATTCCTCTCTCATATGCACGTAATCGTTATCGAAGATTTTGTACTCAAAACATACATAGTGGAAGCTTTTATCAACTCTGGTTTTTCCCCTTTTGAGGTTTTCCATAAAAAATTGAGTGTCTATTGTTCGCTCTTAATTACTGTGTGGACTTCACAAGGCTAAGGCGTAAACTTTCACTACCGGACCGGTTTTCAGACGCAATGCTTACGCCTATGGAAGTTGATTCCCATTATTTCATCTTGTATAAATCAAGTTTTCCAATTAAGATCAAAACCACCATCGAGGTGGAGCATTCAAGCTTTTAAAGAACGCAGTTTAAGAATGAAGATTCATCAAACTTGTTCCGATCCCGAACTGGGGCAACTCTTAATCTCAAAAGATAAGCAAGTCAACAACACCAATGAAAAGGCAAAGATCAATAGTCAACTCGCTATAAGCTCATATAAACTATTCGATCTTCCATACGGGTTAACGCCATCGAGTAAACACCACTAACAACCCAGATATCAAAACGCCCTGGTGGACTTCCGACCTCTTCCATACGGGTTAACGCCATCGAGTAAACACTACTAACAACCCAAAAGGTCAAAACGCCCTTGGTGGACTTCTCTCGATCTTCCAGATTAAGCAGTCATCGAGCAAAGCTCGACAAACAACCTGTGAAAGGTCAAAACGTCGGTGGACTTCGCGATCTCCAGATGGCTCATTATCGAGCAAAAGCTCGACAAACAACCCAGAGGTCAAAGCCCTGGTGGACTCGATCTTCGAGTTAATGTTATCGAGCAAAGCTCGACAAACAACCCAGAAAGGTCAAAACGTCGTGGACGCGATTCGCGAAACGCCATCGGCAAAGCTCGAAAACAACCCGCGAAAGGTCAAAACTTTCACCCACTCATTCAGTCATCGGATAACACTCGACAAACAACTGGATGGGTCAAAATCCCATTGTTTCATTACCAGCTGATTACCGTTTATTGCGCCGACCATCGTGAACTGCGAATACCATATCTTCGCTGGCTATTCGCTGATATTAGGCTCTACAGCTGATATCATCAGTAATTACACCACTGCTTGGTCCGCTAACGAATTTCACTGCGATCTACTTGATCGCTATCGACATCTCCTGAACCTCCGCGGCTACCACCATCCGGCTATCTCGCAAAAGACGCTCCGCTAATTGCTGACTTGGCTAGCCACACTCTCGGCCGCTAATCATAGCATCCGCTGCTACTGCGAATCGCTGCATTGATCATCTCCGACCTCCAGGATCACATGTCCCTCATTCAATGATTCTGACGCTACCGCTCCAAAAACGCCCTGGACTTTGCGATCTTTCCATACGGCAGTCATCAAAAGCTGATAAACAACCTGTGAAAGGTCAAACGCCCTGGTGGACTTCTGCGATCTTTCCATACGGTTAATGCCATCAAGTAAAGCTCGACAAACAACCCAGAAGGTCAAACGCCCTGGACTTCGCGATCTTCCATACGCAGCACCATCGAGCAAAAGCTCGACAACCCAGAAATGTCAAAATTTTGTACCCACTCAAGATTGCCATCGATAACACTGACAAACAACCTCGGATGGGTCAAAATCTCATCGCCGCTACCATCCGACTACCATCGCCGCCATCGCCACACCATCGCCGGCATCGCCGGCTATCGATTCCGCCGGCCATCGCTGATACGACGCGATCGCGACATCACCGCCGCTACCGCCGCCACCATTTGCCGCTAACCACTATGCCGGCCACCGCCGCCACTGCCGCCGGCCAATCGCCGCGACCATCGCCGAATTTTCGCCGGCATCACTATTGTCGCCGGCCATCCCGACCACTATCGGCCATCGCTGCTGACATCGCCGAATTTCGCCACATCGCCATATCGCCGGTCCGCTGGCTGACACCGACGCTGCCACCGCCGACTACTCACGGATTCAATTTGACTTTCCATACGGTTAACGCCATCGAAAAAACAACAACCTGATAGTCAAACGCTCTGTGGATTCTTACCTCATACGAGCACGCCATCGGTAAAACTCGACTAACAACCCGTGAAAGGTCAAAAGGTCCTTGGTGGACTTCCGCGCCTCTTCCATACGTTAATGTCATCGAGCAAAAACTCGACAAACAACTCGTGAAAGGTCAAAAGGTCCTTGGTGGACTTCCCACGCCTTCCATACAGTTAGCCGACAATCACCAATAACCTGAAAGGTCAAAACTTTGTACCGCCCACACAGATTAACATCATCGTAACTCAACAAACAACCTCGATAGGTCAAAATCCTCACGGATTCCACCTCGAATTCTTCCATATGTTAACGCCATCGGTCACACTCGATAACAACTCCGAAAGGTCAAAATCCTTCGGATCTAATTAATTCTTCCATATGTGTTAACGCTCATCGGTAATACAATAAATAACTTTGACGGCCAAAAATCTCACGGATTAATTAATTCTTCCATATAAGTTAACGCCATTCGTAACACTCGACAAATAACTCGACGGTCAAAATCCTCGCCGATCTAATTAATTCTTCCATACAAAGTTAACGCCATCGTCACACTCGACAAACAACCTTGACGGGTCAAAATCTCGCCGATTCAATTCGACTCTTCCATATTAACGCCATCGGTCACACTGACAAACAACCTCGATAGTCAAAATCCTCATGGATCACTCAATTCCCTTCCATACGTTAACGCCATCGAAGTCACACTCGACAAACAACCTCGATAGGTCAAAATCCTCAATTCAATTCGACCTCTTCCATACGTTAACGCCATCGAAACAATAAATAACCTCGACGTCAAAATTCCGGATTCAATTCGACCTCTTCCATAGTTAACGCCATCGACACTCGACAAACAACCTCGACGTCAAAGATCTGACTAATTAATTCTTCCATAGTTAACGCCATCGTAACACTCGACAACTGACGGGTCAAAATCCTCGGATTCAATTAATTTCTTCCATATTGTGTTAACGCCATCGTCACACTCGACAAACAACCTGACGGTCAAAGATCTCAACGATTCAATCACTCTTCCATACAAGTTAACGCCATCGAAGTCACACTCGACAAACAACCTTGATAGTCAAAGATCCTCGTCGCCAACCGCCGCCACCGTGCCGCTGACACTCGGCCGCCAACCATCCGCCGCCAATCGCTTCCAATCCTGACGACCGACCAAGAACTAAGAGGTCGGAAACCGGAATCGACTATCAGGCCTGATCGCTTCCTAACCCGACGATCCGACGACTGAACCGACGAGTCGGAAACCGGAACCACGACGCATCGGGCCTTGATCGCTTCCAACCCGGACGGTCGACGGGTCGAACCAACTACGATACCGCGGGCCTTGATCGCCTAACTCGGACGGTCCGACGTGGGTAAACCGGAACCACGACGTGCCTTGATCGCTTAACCCGGACGGTCGACGCGGGTAAACCGGAACCACGACGATACCGCCTTTGATCGCCTTAACCTCGACGGGCTCCGACGAACCGGAACCACGACGATACCGTTTGATCGCCTTCCTAACCCGACGGTCCGACGAGGTCGAAACCGGAATCCACGACGATACCGGCCTTGATCGCTTCCTAACCCGGACCCGACGTGGAACCGGAACCACGACGATACCGCGGCCTTGATCGCCTTAACCGGACGACCGACGGGTTTGAACCGGAACCACGACGATACCGGCCTTGATCGCCTAACTCGACCCGACGTCGAACCGAACCACGACGATACCGTGCCTTGATCGCTTCAACCCCTCGACGGTCGACGAACCGGAAATCGAACCACGACGTACCGCGCCTTGATCGCTTCCTAACCCCGGACGGTCCGACGCGTGAAACCGGAACCACGATATACCGTGGCCTTGATCGCTTCTAACCGGACGGTCCGACGGGTCGAAACCGAACCACGACGATACCGTGGCCTTGATCACCTCTAACCTCGACGGTCGACGTGAACCGGAACCACGACGATACCGTGGGGCCTTGATCGCCTTCCTAACCCGACGGTCGACGAAACCGGAACCACGACGATACCGGGCCTTGATCGCCTAACTCCCCGACGGCCGCAGAAACCGGAACCACGACGATACCGTTTTTGATCGCCTTTAACTCGGACGGTCGACGGACGGTGAAACCGAACCACGACGATACCGTGGCCTTGATCGCTTCCTAACCCGGACGGCCCGACGGGCCGATAAACGGAACCACGACGATACCGTCTGATCTTCCCTAAATCGCTTCCCCGAACGCTTCGATCGCTTCGATTGCTCCAAAGGACCTCACTCAAGAAGAAAGGAGAGGGAAAGGTGTGCTCCTCCTCTACTACCACTGGGCAAAAGGGTAAAAACCTCTCAAAAAATGGATAAAAAATGGCTCAAAAACGGTACAAAATGGCTCAAAACGCAAAAATGGCTCAAAACTACTAAAACCCTCAAAACGGCAAAACGGCCGCTGGCATGGCCATGGCAGGCGGCTGGCCAAGGCTGCGCTGACGAGATGTTCAGACGGCACAAGACTGATGCCTCCGCCTCGCTGCCGGGAGGTGGTAATTCGACTGTCATGATCCGAACGCGCAAGCATAACTAACCGACCATGACTCAAACCAACTCAAGGAAGACAATGACTACGGGCTCAAGTGCGACCTGCTGGCGCAGACTACGGCCTACAAGACGCTAACGGCGACGGGCGCACGCCGGTCCTCAAACTCCCTAAAACTTGAGTATCCAAATAGCTCCATAACCTCAAAATCTCATGCCAACGGCTACAGATCTTATTCCATAATCATAATTTTGTATTTTTATGATGGTTTATTCTCTCAAAATATATGATTCAGCCCACGCTTGCTGAAGAATTCGTTATTTTCGAAAGATTGACATATATTTTGGATGATTTAGCTAATGTCATCCAAAAATAGGGCAACCGATATGGCTCTCAAAATACCACAAAGCACAAATCTTGATGTCGAAAGCGATGATTTTGAGTCAAAATCCGATCGAGATCAAGCATTTCTAAAATATCAAATCTTTGGGACATCAATTAAATCCCAAAACAACTCTCAAATATGGAGTGTTTATAAATCGAAGGCTCGACGAGCGGATCTAACGAGCCTAAGATCTCATAATTCGACTTCATTTGAGCATCCAAATGCTCAAAATACATCAAATGATCAAGGAATCATCCCCGGTCCCCGACGCGAGGGAGTGGTACAGGCTTTACATGAATTTACAAGAATGCCCCTCATCCCATCTATAAATAGACCTTCATTCCTCACATGAGGGGGGACCAAGTGAAGGAAGAGCCAAGTGAAGAGGAGCTGAAACAAGTGAAGAAGAGCCACCGCCGACCAACCACCACCGCGGCCACCGCCAGCGATCCTTGCCGCCACTGCCAAGCAAGGAAGAAGAGGAAGAGTCCAAGCAAGAAAGAAGAGGAAGAGCCCGAAAGGAAGAAGAAGAAGAGTCCAAGCAAGGAAGAAAAGGAAGAGTCCGAGCGAAGAAGAGGAAAAGCCAGTGAGGAGGAAGAGAGAGCTCAAGCTTGAAGATCCTCCAAGCAAGATCGCACCCCAAGCAAGATTGCACTCTAGCCATCAACCATCGCCACCGGCCATCCATCACTAATTGTCAGATTCCCCCGGAAGTTACCATCTCCACCATCAAGAATTACAACCGATCATTACAGCTTGTTATTCCTCTCTCATATGCACTCAGTAATCTTATCGAAGATTTTGTACTCAACGATACATAGTGGAAGCTTTTATCACAGCCCCGTGGTTTTCCTCTTTCGAGGTTTTCCACGCTAAAAATTCTGTTTCGCTTCTTTAATTACGTGGGCTTGACTTCACAACAAAACGTAACTTTCACTCTACCGCGACTGGTTTTCTAGCACGCAACAATATGAAAGATAGCCGATCAAATTAATAATAAACGTATTTAAATCTTATGTGTCCCAAAAAATTTGCAATAGTAGAGTAAAATTTTAAGCGTAGTTTTACCAAGATCAAGCACACAAACACAGATGATTAGAGAGAGTATTGGGAACATCATAATTTTTTTATGAAGAACTCTATAAATGTAAGAAAAAATCACAGAATCTTGCCCTGATTAAATAGTACATTGCGTATTTTAAGTTACAGAGTTTCTCTCTTCTCCCATACTAGAGAAAATGAGGTTACAAGATTGTGCATATAAATCAGACAACCTTGGCCTTAAAATAATATTACAACATCAGTATGTTTGTAGTCGGACTATAACGGCCACCAGTAGTGGTTGACGATGACTGTCGGAGATGTATAATGACTTTTAGTCATGGATAGCTTTTAAACTTTACTCTTCACCTTTCTTCAAAGCTTCTTCTGTTTTTCTTTTCTCCTTGTGATAATGGATTTCTATTTATAGAGTTTTGATAAGAATATTTTTGTAACTTTAGCCACAATCTTATAACACTTTATTAGACAATTCATATTAGTCTCCTTAATTAAAGATGGTTTCTCCAAGATTTAAGTGTCTTAATGATCTCCAATTTGAGTTCTCTGTGCTGGATTAATAAACCACCTCGATTTGACTATAAGCATACTAATTTTGGAGATCATTCGACCATTCAATTAATATCTTGAAATTTCTAGTTATACCTTTGAAATTTGATTTGAACTCATTTGAGCACGAATTAAACCATTCTTGATGCTAGTATACTCGTCTCACTGATACATTTAATTTGACTATAAATTTATTAAAACCAGAGTTTGAAAGAATTATAATTTAATATTCAGCTTTCTTTTATTTCATGTTTGATTTGATTAATTTATTGACATATATTAATTATAAATAAGTTAAACGTATCATTTAAAAACAAAATATTAATGAAATAAAAAAAATATTTTCATTAAATTTATGTAGAAAAAAAATAATAATATTCATCACAAATTTATGATTGCATGAGAATTGATTTTTTAAAAAGATAAACAAGTATTATACCTTTCTATTATAACTTCACAAACATCAAATTTCTATGAAGTAGTGTCATAGTAATTAGTTTATAATAAATAAATCTAATACAATATGGAGCCTTAGATTGATTTTCAAATTTAGGATTGAAGAAGGATGGAATTGAGGTTATTCCATGAATATCATAAAAATAAATTATTTTTAATATTTTATTATAGAAAAATTTACAAATCAATCATATATATATATATATATATATATATTTAATCAATTTCTCTATTTTTTTTAATTGCTTGACCTATCATCGGGAGTTTTACAAAAATGAAAAATATGGGTTGAGTTTTTGCTATGAATTTTAATATTTTTAAGTCAATTTGAAAAACTAAGATTGAAGGTGGTTAATTTATAAATATAGAAGAATAGGGTGACTGTGTATGTAAAAAAAAATTTATTATATTGAATGACAATAAGCATATATTATAAATATATATATTTGATAGGTGTTGGGTTATATGGAAAACTCAATATGAAATAGTTCATAATCATTTAAAATTATTTCAAAATATGGGTCAATTATATTTAAGTGCAACAAAAAATAATAATTTTCTTAATTATGTTTGTGCTAAAATGAGAAGACTAAAGGTAGTGGTTGGTATAATATAAAGATAAATTTAAATTGAGATTTCATTGTATGATTCTATGAAGCTAAGTTACAAATGTTATATTTTTCGTAATATCGCATTCTCCGATTAAAAGAAATATCAAATTACTGCAAAATTTGTCTATATAATATATAATTAATTTCATTCAATTTAAACTTTGTATGTTTTTTTTTTAAAATAAAAATTTTATATAAAAATTTTGATGACATTTAAATTTTGATTCACTATTATAAATTTTTTATAGTATTTATGTCAATATTGAGAAATAAGAGAACATGTGAGTTTTTTTAGAATTTCATAAAAAAATTTGAAAAATGTACATATATAACACACATTTTTTATGCATTTACACATCTAATACCGAAATTTGAGATTTACAAAAATATCACTTTTTCTTTAACTAAAAATTATATTATATTTTAAAAATTAATGATGTTGCTTCTTTATGTAATATTAAAGATTTCAATATTATTTTTATAATATGTATGTAAATGCACCAAATTTTTTTAAAATAATAAGTTCGTTGTCATTTCGTTACTAAGCGAGACGGATGCAGCACGAATCTTGGCGAAGCAACCTCGTCTTCCACCGCTTCAGACCAACTCACTCTTCCATTCTTTCCGCGGCGAACCCTAATCCCCCAACCCGCCATGCTCGTCGCGCTTCGCTCCCTCCGACGATTCACCGCTCACCGGAGCCTCTCCCCCGGTCACTTGCCGCCTTTCCTCCGCGAATCCTCTCTTCTCCTCCCAATTTCTCTTGTTTCGTCTCTCTGCACCGCCGATCCGCTGTCGCTGCTCCGGAAAAAGCAAGTGCCAGCTGCAGTGCTCTTAGTCGTCATATCTTGGAGGTGGAAGACGCTCCTGTAAGATTTCAATATAACGACGCATATGCAGCCATAGAGCTTGCTCTTGATTCCGTGGTGAAGGTCTTCACAGTTTCGTGCAGCCCGAATTACTTCCTACCGTGGCAGAACAAGTCTCAGAGGGAGAGTACGGGCTCCGGTAACTGGATCCCGATTCTTACTCAATTTTGGATTTGAGCTGAATCAGTGCTTTCTATCTTGGTTTCAGTTTGAGCGGATGATTTCATGGTCCATTGATAAAGTAGTTGGAAGCTCTAATCTTATCGGATTTTTTGACACATTGGAAAAATTAGTTGCGATGTTTAAATCTATCACGGGAATTGAGCAATGCGTACTCAACACAGAAGTTAAAAAAGGAAGTTTGTTTTGTTCTGTGAGAGAGTTTATATTTGTCAGTGCACAGTGAATATTAACTTGCCATGGACTATAATGGTGTTTTCTTTCAGCTGGAATTGCTGCCTAAAACTAGCATGAATCTGCACCATCCTTTGGAAAGAGTTTGTGCATTACATTTGAACCCATTGCTTCTAAAAGTTTGATCATTTTACTTGATTTCATACCAGACTTTTAAACACAAATTTCATTAATTTTAGCCTATATTTGTATTGAGAAGCTTGAAGATACGTTTGGACTTTAAACTGAAGCTTTATTTAGCATAGTTTATCAAGAAGTAATTATTGAAGGTGTTGTTGGTACTTATGTGGTAGTTGGCTTAAGGTCATTATCAGTTTATGAATGGGTCTTATATAGTTACTGAATGGAGGTGTAGTCATGTAAATCATGCCTATGTGTTATCTCTTATTGCTGATTATAGCGATAAAGCTGAGCCCATGTCAAAAATTATAGCTAATTATGCCACTTATTTCTATTTTTATGAAAATTAGATGCCTGCTTACACTAATCGCTCAACGCGCTCACCAACTAATTGAGTGAATTCCCTTTATTTTTATCAGGATATGGTCTAAATGTCAGCAGCCTTTTTAAAATGTTTTATCAAAATCATCCACTAGAGGTGTACTTTGTTGTTCTTTCTCATTTGTTATTCTTTATAGTGAAAGCTCATTTTCTTGGTGAAACTTCCCCCAAAATGAGTTTTTTTTTTTTGTGTTTCCATGCATTGAATTTTTTGTTACAACATCTTGAATATTTTTGTTTTGGTTTTAAGGAGTCATTGATTCTTTTATCCTTTTAAAAATGAATATGCAACATGTTAATCATGTGCTTGAATTGACATTGATTCATGTATGATACTAAATCATTCCCGAATAATATTCAGGGTTTGCGATTCTTGGACGACAAATTCTAACCAACGCTCATGTAGTAGCTGACCACACTTTTGTTCTTGTAAGAAAGCATGGTTCACCTATAAAGTACAAAGCAAAAGTTCTAGCTGTAGGCCATGAATGTGATTTAGCCCTTCTCACTGTTGATAGTGAAGAATTTTGGGAGGGGATGAGTTTCTTGGATTTGGGTGATATTCCATTCTTGCAGGAAGCTGTTGCTGTTGTTGGATACCCTCAAGGTAGAGTTCGAAACTAATAATTCTAGGGTATTAATCACGGGCTTCTAGTTCATCATTCACGCTTAAGATGAAAGCTGATTAAATGACTTTATGAAATGGGTGTGATGTTGCAGGTGGAGATAATATCTCTGTCACCAAAGGTGTTGTTTCAAGAGTTGAGCCAACGCAATATGTCCATGGTGCTGCACAGCTTATGGCTATTCAAATTGATGCTGCTATCAATCCGGGAAATAGTGGGGGCCAGCAATCATGGGTGATAAGGTTGCTGGAGTTGCTTTTCAGAACCTTTCAGGTGCGGAAAATATTGGGTGAGTTCAGTCAGTTTGAAATATTTCTTTGTTGCTTGTCTGCCTGATTGTTAAATTTCGATTTCTCTTTGATATAATTGGGTTTCTTGTCAGAAGTTGTAGTTATTGAGATGCTATAATGCATGATTTCTTTGTTAGAATCAGTTGACATTATGATACTTCTTGATATTTAAGGAAAAATTATTATCTATCCTGCATAGAGTGGCAAGAAAAGTTTATGGTGAAATGTCTGATTTCTTTTGTCTTTGATTGATCTAGAGTCTCTCTCTTTACAATTACTACTCATCTTGCTACAGGTCTTACGATGCTTCATGAAATGTGCTATTGTCTCTCTGTTATATTATTAACTTTCAGCTGAATTACTATGCTTTTGTTCCACCCTTTTTATTGTTTTAAGTTTTGAATTGTAAATTATTAGAAGGGAGAGAATTGAAAAAGGTCATTTCCTTTGCTTTTTTTTAATGATACCTAAAATAAAAGGTGGCAAAAAAAATGTTAAATTGAGTTTAGTAAAATCAACGACTAGAAATGAAGTAGTCGAATGTTACTCTCACAAGAGGTGTGTGGTTGATATATAAAATTTTGACAACTAGATCTATTTTAGATAGGACACTTATGAAGATATATTATTTTTTTGGTCAAATATATCACAAGGAAATAATATTTTAAATTGAACTAATGCACTTGAAAACTTAATAAATGATGAAATGATAGTGAAAAGTGAAAATAAATAACCCATATAAATATAACATATACATATACATATATATATATATAAGCTTGGGCTATGATTTTAAAAAGTCATTTGAGACGTGCACACCTCAATGTAAGATTCACAAAAAATGCCTTGAGGCTTGTGTCTCATTGCCCCCAATGATGCTTGCGCTTTTTATCTGAGACAGACACTTCAAGGTTTTATCTCTCAAGGCATTTGAAACATGCACCTTTAACAATTCTTTAGACCATGTATTAACAATTTAAAAAGTTAATTGCACATTATGTGGCGACTTAATTTACTGGAATCCCATACGGTTCTAATATCTTCATTTTCTTCTTTGTCATTGCCCGAGAACGGTTCATTGAAATTTGTTGTGTTTTTTTAAGTTTTCTAATATTCCATTGGCCTTAAACATTATTTGTTCTTGTAGGTACCTTATACCCGTCCCTATTATCAAGCATTTTTTATCCGGAGTGAAAGAAAGTGGAAAATATATTGGATATTGTTCTCTGGGTTTATCATGCCAGTCTACTGAAAATGCGCAGTTAAGAGAGCACTTCCACATGCCTCCAGAAATGACTGGCGTGCTTGTCAGCAAAATCAATCCTCTTTCTGACGCTTTCAATGTGTTGCAGAAAGATGATATTATTCTTGCGTTTGATGGTGTGCCGATAGCAAATGATGGAACAGGTGAATCCACCTCTACTCATCTTTCAATGTATTTTCTACCAAAATCTGCCCCATTTCTTGAAATTTGATTGAGTTTATGTTAATATGATTCTCATGAATGCATATTCCAAAAAGAAATATGCATATAGTTAGATGGGAATCTTAAATGCTTCCAATATTTAACTAGTTGAGCTAAATCCTAAAATGGTCCCTTGATTAGTTTAGTCCCAGAGTATCAAATTATTTTAATTTAGCTTTTGATTATAGAAAATTGATCTAAAATAATCTCTCGAGGACTAAATTGAGATCAATTTTGTATAGTTGGGGCTCTAAATAGTATCACTATATCTACATAGGGATCATTTTGGATCAATTTCATATAGTCAGGCGATAAATTAGAGCAATTTCATTCTGTAGGATTAAATTGGCTACTTGTAAATAATCAAGGGATTATTTTTGGATTTATTTCTAGCTAATTTGATGATTTTTTTTATTTGCAGTACCATTCCGAAATAGGGAGAGGATAACGTTTGATTATTTAGTCTCTATGAAGAAACCAGAGGAGAAAGCTCTTCTCAGAGTGCTTAGAGATGGCATGGTGCATGAACTCAGCCTTTCCCTTCGACCTGTGAGTGAAACTACTCTTATCCATGTTAATTTTCTTAAATTATGATACCTATGCCATATATTGTGACTGGTTATTATTGATAATTTTTATTTATTTTTTTGGTTTGTGAAAAATGTCAACCAAAAAGTTTTCTAGTTTTTTTTGTGGGCAGGAAATTCTAAAGAGTTATAGTGTTGACTAGATAGAAGCAAGTGAATATTAAATAGAGGCATTTACATACATAGCACACAATTCTTATATATTTATATATCAATCATCTAAATCTTCATATTTACATAAATAGCACTCACCCAAACTTTTCACATTACATCAAATATAGCACGATCATTAACTTTTCAGAGTGAATTGCACCTTTTCATATATTTATAAATATCAAACTTTAAGTGTTCGATATGTAAATGAATAAGAGTTGTGTGCTATGTATGCAAATTTCTCTATTAAATAATGTCATATATTGTCTACAGTTGGAATGATTTTTGGCCACATTGAATGACTTAAAAGTGTTGTAATATGCAGCTACAGCCGTTGGTTCCCGTTCAGCAGTTTGATAAAATGCCAAGTTACTATATTTTTGCTGGTCTGCTTTTTATACCGTTGTCGCAGCCTTATCTTCATGAGTATGGAGATGATTGGTACAACACTTCGCCTCGCCTCTCTGCGAACGTGCGCTGCGAGAATTGCCTAAGACCCGGGCAACAATTAGTCATTCTTTCTCAGGTAATGAGCAAATTGTGTGTTTTTGAAGTTTTAAAAGTACTAAAAGCATAGCAAGAACATGAGAGGATCAGTTCCCTTTGTCTCCATGCCAAAATTGTTTTCATAGTCTAGCTGATGAGATCTTATGATGATATTAATTTTGGTGATTTATTTGTATACTGTATAGATAGATATTACATCCTAGTGTTGTGAGTTTGGTTTGAAGATAGAAAGTTGTGCGACAATTAGATTGATTTCTAGATCAGATTGAGTTCTGATAGAAGTCAATGAGCTGATTTATCTTAGAGGATAGAAAATTGATTGTAATTGGATCAATTTTTTCTTAGAGGATAGAAAATTGATTGTAATTGGATCAATTTTTTCTTTGAATCAAGTTGAGATCAAAGTAAATGAGCCATGTTTGTATTGAGTTTAGAGGCTGCTTTTTTTGGATTCGCGAAAAGCTTCTTTAAAAGTATTCACCTATGTCTTTTGAAAAGGAAAAAGCAGCTTTTAGTGAAATGGAGCGCATTTAGCATTCAAACGGGTATTAAAATAAAAATTCATCAAAAGCAAAAACACACTAAAAGCAACAAAAGCCAAACAATGGCGAATTTGGCTCGATTTAGCGTGCATTGATCGATTTTGAGCCAATATTGATTTAGGGTCAAATCAGTTGTAGATCAAATCATTAGCTATTAAGTGAATCATTTTATTTAATCAAATTCTCCTTGATTTGTTCTTATCTTATGACATCTGAGACTAATCAATCTTCTACACTCAGATGGAATTTATTCACCCATAAAATTTTACTAGGAGATTTACATCACCATTATGTAATTACATATCTAACATTTTTTACATATATAATACCTTCTTAATTTCACATCAAAATACTACTTTATTCACTTTTAAAAAATGCATTTTTTAAGCATGAATAGATAAAAATCTTCTACACTCAGATGATATGTAAATACATTGAATTGTGTATGTATGTAAATTTTACTATAGTCTTTAATATCATATAATACATTAAAATTTGGGGCATTTACATAGCACACAATTCTTATATATTTGCATATCTAACATCTAAACATAGATATTTACATATATATAGCACCTAAATCTTTGTTATTGCAATAAAGATAGCACTTTTTTTAATTTTTTGAAGTAAAATTCACCTTTTGAAGTATCGGAAAGATGTTATTTTTTGTAAATATCAAATTTTAAATGTTAGATATGTAAATGCGTGTGCTATGTATGTTCCTAAAAAATTTTATCCTAAATATAAATATTTAATTGAGCTCCCCATAACCTTAAATACTTAATATGAATGCTCCTTATTTTTGAAGATCGAGGACACTCTCAGATGCCTAAATGACTTAATTAAAAGAAATATTTTTCTTGTTCTATATGTTGTTTTTAATTAATTTTCATTTAATATTTTTATTTAGAAAATAAAATTTATTTTTGGTATAGTACAGTTGATTTTTGATTTCATCATCCTTCTCTTTAAATTCTTATTCCGCCATTTTTCTGCACCACAGGTGAAGAAGGTGAATGGAACAGAGGTTGAGAATCTGAAACATCTGTGCAGCCTTGTGGAAGGTTGCCATGAGGAGAACTTGAGGTTTGATTTAGATGATGAAAGAGTGATAGTTTTGAATTATAAAAATGCCAAATTGGCAACTTCTAGGGTTCTTAAAAGGCACAGAATACCCTCAGCAATGTCTGGTGATTTGATTGATGAGATCTCCTGTTCAGAAGCTGAAGCTGTTGGTTCCAGTTGACCTGTCAGCTTGGAAATTAGTTCATTCTTACAATCATTTTGTTCCAAATGTTTGGGAGCAGGATTCATTCTCTTAATTTCCAGGTATGTTAAATTGCCTCCTGAATTTGTTACTGTAAATGAAGATTGATTTTTTTTTTAATGATTTTGGGCATATATGCAATCATTTCTATAACTGTTTTGCATTGCATGTATATGAAGATTGAAAAAAAAAAAAATTTGGTTGAGATATTCTGAATAAACTTTTGTCAGACTATAAATTTTGAAATGAGAATATGAATTTTATACAAAATTTTGAGATGAGTGAAGTTATATTTTGTAAATTTTTTTGTATGTAAGTTTTGGTAAGAATATGAATTTTATTCATTTTTGAAAATTCTTATGATATATATATATATATATATATATATATATATATATATTAAATTAGATAGCTAATTTTTTCGCATTATTATATTTTAATAGTTCTTATTCTTAAAAATATTTTTTATTACAAATTTTTTTGAAAAAGTCCTAAAATTAGTAGTTAAATATAACTGTGTTTATTTTTATTTTTAATTTTTTTTGAAAAAGAAAATAGTCAGAAAGTTATTTTAAATACACTCTAAATTTTAAATTTATAACTCACATTTTTTTTTAAAAAGTTTTACATAATAAAATAGGATATTTGCACCAACCTTTAGATCCCTGTTTCATGTTTTGTGCGATTCCAGCGTGTTATCAGCCGCTTTATTACCTGCTTATTTAGTTGTTTATGGAATGTGACAATAAGGACAAAAATATAAAATTGGAAAAAGAAAAAGGTGAAATTTGCTTAATATGTTATTTTATTTTATTTAAAGAATTGACCGTTCTTAGGAATCCTTATTAGATTATTTTTATTATTTGCTATAAAAAAATTCTATGATAGCAGTTTAAGGCATATTGTTAAATAGAATTAAAAAAAAAATTCAAACATTAAGAGTAAAGTTAAAGGTTTTGGATGAATTGAGGAATGGGGCTTTTTTTATGTATCATATAATCCTTAAATGTTTATATGTTTAATATTTAAATTTTAATATATATATATATATATATATATAATATTTAATTTTTTAATATTATATCAAAATTGTATTATTATTATTATTATTATTATTATTATTATTATTATTATTTAAGTGAGTATGTATTTTCATCTATGAGTAAAATGGTAGAAACATAAATATTAAAGTTTTGTAGACAAATATAATATATATGTGATATGCATGTAAATCTTTCTTGAGAAATTTGTAATGTTAATAAAAATTAAGAATAAAGCATTCATTTCTCTCCAAATGTGCCATATAATAATGCCTTTAAAGAAAGGCAGTTGGGCTCATAAATAATAATAGTGGTGGTAGGCACTAAATGACTTAATAATTACATTTATTTATTATATATTTTTATAAATATTGAGTGATATTTTATATTAAATTTAAGTTATATTAAGAAAGATAGAGATAGATTTAAAAAAATTTGATTATGAAATATAAAAAATAATTTTATAATATTAAAATTAAGAAAGATTTACATACATATCACTCAATTTTTATATATTTATATATCTAATATTTAAAATTAGATATTTATTTATCTATCAATTTTCTATATTTAAAAATGTGAATTTCAATTTTAAAAAGTGGGTGATGATATTTTTGATATGATATTGAAAATTAAGATGTTATATATATGTAAAAATTAAAGTTTAAGTATTAGATATGTAAATATATAAGAATTATGTGATATGTATGTAAATCCCCTTTCAACTAGGATTTGATATTTAATAAAGTATAATGAAGAAGAATGATTAATACAATTGATTCCATGTAGTGGGATAAAGGTTTTTCTTTATTATTATTATTCATTTTTGTTCTAATTATTTGATTAATTTTTTTATCACATTTGTTTATTCATATGTTATTTATAATATTAAAATTATTACAATTTACTTTTACACACTATGATCCATCTATGAAAATAAATAAAATAAAAACTTTGCATAATTATCCTATTAAGATTGACATAAAATAGACTTTAATTATAATCAATTGAAATTAATTTGATGTAAAATTTATATCATATAAACATAAAAAAAAATATTTGTTTGCTCATTAAAATATAGATCTAATGAATTTATAAAATCATAATTTATAAAAAAAAAATTGAAGTTGAAGACGACAAAATTATATCATTTCCAAAACAATCAGATTATTTCCACTTTAACTGCCATTTTCTTAAAAGTGAAATTTCTGAAAAAAGTTTGAAATAGACCATCAAAAAGGCAATTTGGCTTCATTATTAAGTTATATTTAATAGAACTTTGTATATTTTGCTGTGAACAATTAACAAATTACCACTTTTTTGAAGTTATAGATAGATGGGTGCTTTGTGTGAATTTGATCATTGTTTAGGCTAGGGATGCAAATGAATTAGGATGAGCTTCTTTGTTGTTTGTTATAATTTAGCTTAAGCTCAATTAAAAAGTGCTTAATTTCAATTTATTTAAAATTATGATTCTTTGAGTTTGATCCGAACTCGACTTATTAGATAATTAAATGAGTCTTATCGTGTCTATTAATGACTAACTTATTGAGCTTAAAAATGAGATTTTTATCAAATATGCTATTAAATAAATCATCTTTTTTAATGAGCTTAAATAAGTGGCTCTACTCTTTGAGTTAAACTTTGATAAGTATTTAATGAACAGTCTATGATTATATTAAATAGCACAAATCATTTGATAGAGTGAGTTGAAGCTTTGGCCTAAGTAATCAAAATGTCACCCTAAACAAAGTATATATATATGTCTTCATTTTTCACATGAAGGAGATCTAGACTTAAAATTCAAAATAATTTGATAATTTGAAATTTTTTGAGGATCAACACCAATGATCGTTGTAATTAACCATTGTCAGTCGATCTCCATCATCGATCATTATACACCATCATCTTGTTTTTATTATTCTCCTTGTTGATCGTATTCATTCACAAATACAAATAATTATATATATATATATATATATATATATATATATATATATATATATATATTATTAATGCTAGAAAACCAGTGAGAGTGAAAGTTTCTCATTTGTTGTGAAATTTACGGTATTTAAAGAGTGAAAGAAAACTCACTTGAAAACCTCGAAAAGGGGAAAAATCGGCTGGCGATAAAATCTTCCACTATGTATCTTTGAGTACAAAATCTTTCTTGAGATTGATTGCGTATGAGAAGGGAATAACTATAGTCACGTTCAAGTGGTGCAGTTGTTAGTGGTATGATTGTTATTGATGATGGTGACATGAGGACATCGGCGATGAAGGTCGTCATGATGGAGCAAACGATTGACGGCGAGGATCTGGCGGCTACGGCGGTGGTTGGACCGTCAGTGGTGGCGATTGTCTTGGAGAATCTTGCTTTAGAGCTCTCCTCCTCTTGCTTGGCCTCTATGAGGATGAGAGGCTATTTATGATTAGAGTGGTGTCTCTATAAAATCTGCAAAATCGACCGAATGACTCATGATGATTCCCATCATATGATGTATTTTGTGTATTTGAATGCTCAAATGAAGTCGAATTATGAGATCTTGGGCTCGTTAGATCATTTCATTCGACACTCGATTTAACTATAAACACTCCATGTTTGAGAATTTAGAGATTGAGCCCGACATCCTAGTTTCCAAGGATATTTAAAGTGCTTGATCTCGAATGCTTAAACGGATCGTTTCTTTTAGCATCAAGATTCTTTTTTTGAGTAGTATTTTAAGTGTCATATCATCGTCGCTTTTTTGGATGATATTATCTCAATCATCCAAATATATATCAAATACTTGAAAATAATAAATTCTTCAATGAAATTTGAGGTTCATTAAACTCATTTTGAGAGAATCTTTCATGACGATATTATGACTACGGAGCGGCGAAGCATGGATGTGTAGGTATCAAAGTCGCGAAATTTTAAGATTCTGAGACTCATCCGGTATGAGCAGGCGCTGGCGCGTGCGCCACAATGGAGCGTCTGAAGAAGCTGGCGGTGACGCCTAGCGGGTCCGCTAGTGACGGCATCAGCAGGTTACATGGTTATTGAGCTTGAGCGGGTGTGAATGGGCCGAGAGGCTTCGTCTGCGCGAAATGAAACGCGCGGTCTTGAGCGCGTCAATGAGCGGGTGCCATCTTCGCAACAATACTAATGCCCGCAGCGTTCCGCGATGCCATGGGAACGTCCGTTTTCATCCATTTTTGCCCATTTCCGTTCGTTTTGAGAGGTTTTGGACGATTTTGGGCGGTTTTGGTTTTGACCTTTATCCCAGGGGTCTATAAAACCTCCCAGGGCGAGGGAGAAGACACCTTCTCTTCTTCTTGAGAGAAAGCGTTCGGGCTACAGGCGCATACATCGTCGTCTTTCCCTCGAAGAGGTACTCATCGAACATTCGGGTTTGAAGCGATCAGCGCGGTATATCGTTGTGTCTGATTTCCTCGAAGACACATCAGTACTCGTCGAATAGTCAATTGGGGCGATCAAGGCTAATGCAATACTGATTTTCTCGAAAGAGCATCAACTGACTCGTCGGACCGTCCGGGTTGAGGCGATCAGCACATATGTCGTGTCTATAGTTTTCTCGAAGGCGTCGTACTGTAAGACCGTCCGGTTTGAAGCGATCAAGGCCGTTACATCGTCGGTCAATTTTTCTTGAAAGAGGCATCAACTATACTCGTCGGACCGTCAGTTGAGCGATCATAACGGCGAGGAGTTCCATGTCACGAATAATGGTGGCGGCAACGAGCCAGCTGGCGATGATAATTGAGCGAGATAAAGGTAATGGTAATACCGCGGATAGTGGTGATAGTGACCGGCGGCAGTGGTGTATGGTGACCGCGGCTTATGGTCGGCTGGCATAACAGCGGCTCTGCGGCAACCGAGGTGGTCAGCGGCAACAGCAGCGATAAAGTGGGAGAGCAGCGTCAGATCGGCGTGGTGGACAATGATATGGCGATAATAAACGATGGTAATTACGATAATCGCAACAGTAGTTGGCCACGGAGGTGGTCAGCGGATTCTACCCAACAATGGTAATCAACCGTATGGCCGCGTCAATCGCGATGGCAGTGGCAACTGGTTGCCACGATGGTCAGCGGCTGACAATGATTGGCAGTGCGGTATTAATCCAATGGATAATAGCAATGATAATAACCAGCGATTACCGGCTACACCGCGCATCAGCAGTGGTTCGACGGGGTGGCGCAACGAACGCAATTGTTCCAGCGCTGGTAACCTGCATGGCAGCCAGCAGTGGTGTTAACCACTGTCGCGGCAGTATCTCGCAATCGCTTAATGAGCGGAGATAGCCGATAATTGTAGTAATGATTCGATGCGCGGTGTAGCAGCAGCTTCAGATGGTGTAACCAGCCAGCCGATAGTAACCAATCTCATTAGCCAGATATGCACGATGTCTAGTCACCTGTGATGTAATCAGCCAGCCAATTGGCAACATGTCCGTAGCCAGCGCGTCAATGGTCGATAAACACGCAGTATCGCGACCGGCAACGTGTTGCGAGGAGTGGTCAGCAGCGGCATTAAACAAATGGTCAGCAGATAAGCAGCGTGTTATTGCCAGCGGTGGTAACCAGCGCGATGGTTGAGTGGTCAGCAAAATTAACAGCTGCAACATGCGCATAATCGCTGACCCAGCGTCGGAATCAGCGGTAACCGGCAGCTGAAACGGCAGACGGCGCGGCAACAGTGTGCTGATAATGACGTGGTTAGGCAGAAGGTGGTAGCAGCAGCTGTAGCAGCGGATTAACAATTAACCGCGGTTGATCAGCGGGGATCTGCGGCAACGTGGTAATTAACCGGTAAATTCCGGCGATAGTTAAGCTGTAGTAACCGACGCATGCGTCAGCGGTGAAACGGCTATGGTTAGCCCAGGGACCAGCTTAAGCGATTGGTGTGCAGCCCGTAATGAAATCAGCGAGATAGCCGGCAGCATGGTGGTACCGCGAAATGCCGGCGATAATTCAGCGATGCCTCTGCAGTGTGGCAGTGGCCGGCGTCGATCAGCGGAGATGACCAGCGATGATGGTAACCGACGAAGATTATCCAGCGGCGGCGTATCGGCAGCTGACCATTCTGATGGTTAGTCAGCAGATAGTCAGCGTAGCAGCGGCTAGTCGATGGTGATTAGCGTCCGCTGATGACCGTGATGATGGTGGTTCGCGAAAATTCGGCGATGGTGGCGGTGGCCAGTGAGAATTTTGACCTATCAGGTTATTTGAGTGTTTACTTGGAAGAGTTGAATTGAATAAAAGCTAAGGTGACTATTACTTCGAGTTGTTTGTCGTAGGTGTGCAGATGGCGTTAACTTTGTATGGAAGATTGAATTGAATCCGGGATTTTGACTATCAGAGTTGTTTGTCGGTGTTGCAGATGGCGTTAACTTATGGAAGAGGTCGGGTGAATCGCAGGATTTTGACTATCGAGGTTGTTTGTCAGTATTGCGATGGCGTTAACTGTATGGAAAGAGGTTGAATTGAATCCGAGATTTTGACTATCAGGAGGTTGTTTTTGAGTGTTTACGATGGCGTTAACGTAGTGGAGGTCGAATTAAATCTAAGGATTTTGACCTTTATTTGAGTTGTTTGTCGTGTTATCCGTTCTAACGTTAATGGAAGATAATTGAACCCGAGGATTTTGACTATCAAGGTTGTTTGTCGAGTATTTTAGATGGCGTTAACTTGTAGGTGGGAGAAGTCCACAAGGATTTTGAACCTATCAGGTTGTTTGTCAAGTCTTTACTTCGATGGCGTTAACTTGCATGGGTATGTCGAGTTTTGATCTATCAGGGTTGTTTGTCGAGTTTTTGCTCGATGGCGTTAACTTTTGTATGGAAGATCAATTGAATCGTTGAGGATTTTTGACATCGAGGTTGTTTGTCAAAGTATTACTTGATGACGTTAACCTGTATGGAAGAGGTCGAATCAAAACATCCATTTGTGGTTGTAGCCAAAGTTGCTCCTTAACCTTGGTCTTTTTCATTGGTATTGCTGACTTGCTTCTCTAACTGATAATCAATTAGATATCTAAAATATTGATTTGGATAATCTTTTAGGATTAAGAGTTGCCCCCCAGTTTACGATAAAATCTGAAGGAACGAAGTTTGATGAATCTTCATTCTTCCTTTCACTCTTTAAAAGCTTGAAATGCTCCACCTCGATGGTGGTTTTGATCTTGTTGGAAACTTGGTCATCTGAAGATGAAATAATGAAAATTTCCACAGATGGCATGTTGCGTCTAGAAAATCGATTCTTGCGGTAGAGTGAAAGTTTACGTCTTAACTTTGTTGTGAAATTTAGCACACACATTTACTTAAAGAGTGAACAAGAAAACTCCAGAATTTTTACGTGAAAAATCTCGAAAAGAGGGAAAAATCACGGGGCTAGCCCGATAAAATCTTCCACTATGTATTTTTGAGTACAAAATCTTCGATAACGGGGATTACAGTTGCATATGAAGAGAAACAACAACTATGTAGCGTTCAATTGTAGATTCTTAATGGTAGCAAATGATGGTGAAACGAGGACGTGATGATGAAGGTCATCATGATGGAGGCAAACGAGATTGACAGCGGTGAGGATCTGCGGCGACGGCTGATGGCGGCGGCCGGCGGTGGTGGTTGACGACCGTCAGTGGTGGCGAGGATTGTCTTGGAAAATCTTCAAGCTTTAGAGCTCTCTCCTCTCTCTTGCTTTCTCCCATATGAGAATAAGGTATTTATAGATTGGAGTGCGTCTTTGTAAATACATGCAAAATCGAACCACTCCCTCTCGGATGGCTCATGATGATTTCCTTGATCATATGATGTATTTTGTGTATTTGAATATGTCAAATGAAGTCAGAATTATGAGATCTTGGGCTCGTTAGATCCGGCTCGTCGAGACGCTCGATTTAACTATAAACACTCCATGTTTGAGAGTTATTTAGATTTAGCGACATCCCGAGTTTCAGGATATTTTAAGTGCTTGATCTCGACCAGGTTTAAACTTGGATCGACTTGCTTTTAGCATCAAGATTCGTGCTTATTAGTAGTATTTTAAGTGTCATATATATATATATATATATATAGAGAGAGAGAGAGAGAGAGAGAGAGAGAGAGAGAGACTACAACTTAACAACCTTCAACAAATTATGATTCTAAAAGCAATTAATCAAAAAAAAAAAATAGTAATATGAAATAAATTAGCTTTGCCATTGGCAAAGATTACTTCACCCATCCTACTCATACTTAAATATTTCATCATAAATTCATTTATTTGATCCCCTAATTTATTTTCTCTCTAAAAAAGTATTTACAAACAAAGGAGTTCTTGAGAAAGATGCCTTCCATAGAAAAATAACCTAAAATACTTTGTGACCTTTGCTAAATAGACAAAGCCAAAGTGATTTCCCAAACTCCATATAACAAAATAGCAAAATTTGGATGTACCAAAATGAAAGTTAGAATGTGGTATTGGAAGTTAGTTATATTATTCTAAAACTTTAGAAATATTTAACATTGCATTTGAATAGAAATAAGATTATGATTCATTTTCATAAACCCTAGATACAAAAAAATCAAGCAATATAAACAAAAAATTTAGACCAAAAAGGCATGCCTATAAATCAATTTTGAATAGAAGGCTTCAAATTAGATGAGATGAGACAATATATTGTAAAATACACATTTAAAATGAGATGGTCGCTCTAATTTTCTCCAAAATTTATCAACAAAATTATAAATAGTAAACCACAAATTCAATTTTTTTTTTATTTATGAAAGAGGTTATGATTTATGAATAGAATTATAGTATTACTTTGAGATAAATATATGGATCTCATAATCTTTAATTGAGATTCATTGATTTCATTTCTAGTCTTTATTTTATGCATAAAATAAATAAATAAATGATAGCTCATATAAATATAAAAAAAATAATATTCCCATCAACATGACAAACTTTCTCTTGTCCCAATCAAGGGAATGTTTTTATTCTATTTGCTCCAAACATTTTCATTAATTGCATTTGATTGGGTTTATAACGTTTTCTTTTTTATGATTAAAAAAATTCAACAAAATCAAAATTTATTTGATTGGAAATATGAATAGCTTTTTTTTTCATAACATATTTTTTAAAATATAATAGAAACATGACTTTAAAAGTATTTTATTTAAAATTATGAAAAGAAAAACTAAAAAAAAAAGAAAAAGAAAATAGAAGTCATATAAGAAGTCTTGATTTGGATCATTAGGATTACAATAATGCACTAAATTTTTTGTTAGAATTTAAAAAGATATAAATTATAATGTAAAAATATGGATTAAAATATCATAATCCAACTTTTATATTAAGACTAACTCTTATATTATATACGCAATAATTTATCTTAATATTTAAATAATTTATATTTATATATGAAATATATATATATATATATATATATATATATATATATATATATATTGAAAAAAAAATTGTCACCTAAATGACAATTATTATGGTGACTATATATAAATACATTACTAATTTATTATTTTCAAATAGATTTTATGAGAAATGCCGTTATTTTTAATATATTTATCTACAAAATAAAATTATATAATTTTATATCATTTAAATAAAACTAAATTATTAAAATATTTTAATTCAAAATTTTCCAATTATAATATATTTTGAATTTGTAAGGCATTTATTGGGGCCTATGATGCTTTATAATCACATCGTAATTTAATTTGTAATATTAAATTGTTTTCCAATTCTAAATTTCTCAATATTTATTATGTGATTCCGTTTAAATGTAATCCAAAATGGAATATTCGATTCCATTTATTTTTAATTCACATTAAGAAAATAAAATAATTATGGTTTGCAATTAATTGAGTAATTTAAATTAATTTTTATGGATCTGATTTGAGTTATTTATAATAGTAATAAAAAATTGCAAGTTATACATTTAAATTCAATTTTTATTATTTATTAAACGTAAAAAATATATCTATATATATATATAACTACTTTTTTAACTTTTTTGTTAATAAGTTCAAAAAAATTAGAAAAATTACATAAAATTTATTTATAATTGAAGGAAAATTCTCGCCCTCTTTTACACTAAACTAAAGAAAAGAAAAGAAAGGAAGGAAGATTGAAGAAAAAGCAGAGATTCAATCTAGTTCTGTGGCGAATGCTTCGCCTCCGGCTCTGCTTCAGATCGCTGACGAGCGACGTCCGCCGGCGCCGACGCCGACGCCGGTGGTGACGGCGAGCCTGTCCCGCCACCGATGCAGGAGGAGCACTTCTTCTCAATCCATCCCTGAACATTGTACGGCCCTAACCGTGCAATCCGCTGGCCAGAACAGAGGCGGCCGATGACTACGGCGAGGATTCCGAGAACAGCTATCGCTGCGAGAACTCCGATGACCGGGCCGATGGATCCCCAGCTGTCCTTCGAGGGGTACTGCGTCGGGTACGTAATCACCGGCGGCGGCGGCGGCGGAGAGAACGTTTCCTGCTGAAGGGACATCGCCGGCGAAAGTCGGGATCTTTTCGTTAAAAAACGGAGCTTTTTTCGTCGAGCGGAAATGGAGAAGGGATTGGAGGTCTGAATCGCAGGGGATTTGTAGTTCTCAGAGATCTGTTTCGAGCTTCTTCGGGAATCCGGAAGGCGGAGGAAGGGAGCAGGGTGATAACTGATAAGGGCTAGTGTTGATTCTTTGGAAAGTTTTTTTGGTACGACTGCGGCGGATGTCGACACGTGTGAGATGTGGTATTCAACGGTTGGATCCAAGTAATCTTTTGGTGTAGGACTGTAGGACTAAATGCTTATGTACTTTCTTTGGTGCATGCATTTGGTAGGCACATGGGTGAATAAATTTTTTTTTTTGAGAAATTATATTTATATTATTGTAAAATATTGATTATTAATTAAATTTAATTATTTGATAATTACTTAATTTTAAATGAATTTAGAATTAAAATTAAATTGTTTTTAATCCTGATATAGTATTAAAAATATTACTAGTCGAAACACGAATCTTGATGTTAAAAGCCGATCCTAAGTTGAACCCAATAGAAGACTTAAAATATCATTAGAAATTTTGTGATATCGTTAAATCCCTAAATGGTTCTTAAATATGGGTGTTTATGATCAAATCGAGCATCTTGATGACATAATTTAACAATGCAAGATCTTTGATTCGACATTTGAGCATTCAAATACACAAAATACATCCGTTGATCAAGAGAATCATCGAGCCATCCAGATGGAGTGATTTTGATTTTCGTATATTTACTGAAAATGTTTTCTTTCTAATCTATAAATACCCATCATCGTTGTTGCATGAGGGGTAAAAAGAAGAGAGAGCTAAAAAAAAATTCTCCAAGCATAATCGTTGCCACCACTCGGCGATGTCCACCACCTCGCGTTGTCAACCATTCGCCGCCATCGTCGATCCTCGTCGTCATCAATCTCCATCGCGGGTCATCACCGTCGACCATCGTCGCCATTCATCGACCATGGTGGCACTGGATTGAGCCGACCACTCGCCGACCGTCGCCGACCACTCGCCGACCAGGTGCTTATCGCCACCACTGGCGCCGTCGGGCGCCATTACCATTCACCGCTTTGCCACCGTGTGCATTGCGCTGCTTCCGCCATGTCGTAGCCATCGCCGATCCTCATCGTCGTCAAACTCCATCACCGGTCATCACCGCCGACCACTCGCCATCGCATTGTCGTTAACCAGATTATTATGTCTATGTAAATGCCCTTTTAAAATAAAGATTTTAAAAAGAGTTCAAATGCCCTAATCTAGTTGAAAAAATTCGAACTTTACAATGGTGATAGTAAGTATTAAGATCTGATTCATTAAATTGGCAAATGATAAGAGTTTTTGAGAGTTTAAGTATGTTTTAGAAAGTTGACTCAACTAATATTATCATAAAATCAAAAGTTTTCAAATTATGATCTATAACCATCAAGAATTCCATTTTTCATGAGTAATCAATGATGATTGATGAGCGATAATACTTTCAGAACGAATGATGGCTCGTTGTCATTCTAACTCATTTTAGATTGATGAGCGATAATACTTTCATAAAAAAATTACATTTTCTCCACCATAATGCATATATTTGGATAAAATCCCTATTTTATCTGCACTTGGCCCAAACATCCTCTAACTACTTTTTGGACAAAATATTAACAATAATGCATAAGGATTTTTTTAAATTTTTTTAAAGATTAATTTATTACAAATGGGGGGATTTTCTTAAATTTTAATACATTTACATCAATTTTTTTATATTATTTATGTCACACCAAAATTTTAAAAAAAATATTATTATAGTTCCATATGATTTAATCATTATGATTATGTATGAATAAATATAAAATTTAGATATTAAACCTATAAAAATCTAAAAGCTGTATAATATATACATATATCTATTTATACATTTTAATTATTAGTTAATAAAATAAAATAAATATGATGACTTTGAGGCCCATTTTAGTTAATTTAAACATAATATCATAGAAAATTTTCTCTCAGCTAAAGAAGAAATGGACGGTGAGGATTTGGACGGGCTAATTAACCATCTGATATGAATCCAAATCATCCAAGGAAATTAACAAACAGACTCAAACAGTAAGAAACACAAATTACAAAAAAATACATAATCATTACTGGACTTCGGGATGATTACAGATAAAGCGAGAAAGTTACGGAGATAACAAAATAAAAGCTATTACGAACCCTTAAGTGCAGTAATAACAAGAGATAAATTCTCCCAAACCGACTGAGATAGAACAAGGGCAACAGGAGACCATTAGAATGGCAACAAGCTAACAACGCATTTAAATCATCACAAAAGGACTGACTGCTTACTATAGATCTCAGAAAATCCTGCGAATTATCAAAACTAAGAAGCAAGAGTGGAAATAACCCGGATATGAGTTCGGGAAGAAGTAAAACAACATAATCCATCCAGACTCAAGAATGATCCAGCAATTGCTTAAGGAAATCAGAGCAGAACTCAAGAACTAAGAAACCAAATAACAACAATAACCGTTTTCTGTTATTGTTGTAATAGAATGGAAACTGGCGAGGATATAAAGAAATCAAGAAGCTCGACATCTCAAAACCAACTTATATTCCATAAAAAGGCAGTAAGCAACCAAGTAAAAGCGATCGATCTAGCAATCAGTTAGTGTAAAGTAGTTAGGTGCATAGATAGCTTAGATCCAAGCATAAGAAAGGAAAACATAAAGTATAAATAGAGATCCCAGGCCAAACAGAGAGGGATGATCAAGAATTTAAGAAAGAACTTATCTCCTCAGTCTCCTTTCCCCTCTCTTCCTCTGTACCTTCTTCTAGGGTTTCTATAGGAAACCACCGTGCTTCATCGAAACCCGATTTCTCCTCAGACTCATCCCTCTTCCTCTCGGCTCGAGCAGTCGAACAAAACAACTAAAAGAGGTAGGATCATCTAGCGTTTCATCCACGGCGGCAGCGTTGCAAGCTACAAACAACGGCTCAGATCAAATCCAGAGATCAAGCCGCGCAGAAACAGACGCGTGTAATCCACTTACGACATTAGAAGCATCAAGAACCGCATGATCCAAAACCAAATCCAACGACGGATCGGCGGTTTAATCAGGCGGTTCAATTCAAGAAGCACTCGATCCAAGTGACTAGATCCGAGTAAAAGACGCTAAATCCAACGGATCGAGCACCAAAACCCTCCCATCTCAACTCGGTAGGGTTCAGTTCACTCGGTGAGCCACTCAATTAAACCACTCAAGCGCGGATCGGACCAAATCCGGGAAATGAACTCAAGCGACCAATTGACACGGAACAAACCAATACTCGCATGCAGACCTAATTGAAAATAGGATTCACTCAAGCATCACTCAATTGACTTCGGATTGGTGCTCTCGTTGACTACTTCACCACTCGAGAAATATGGCGAAGAAGGCACAAACACATCCAAAACACTTGAAGAATGTGTTCTGATTAAACAAAAGAAAGAAATGACCTCAATCACTATGGTATTGGCGAAATATCAAGAAGATTGACCATAGAAAAGCAGTTGGAAATACAACCTCAAATCGGTATGTGATGCATCCATCTCTCAAACACCACACACACACCATGTATACCTCAAAATAGATATGCGATTTAATGGAGAAAACCCAGAGATTGGCTCTTTAAAGCGGAGCAATTCTTTCGCTTTATAACACATCGATGAGCGAAATTTTAATATCCTCAATATACATGGATGGACTGCTTTGGTGGTATCAATGGATGCAAGTAAATAAACAATTGCATTCTGGGCCACAGTTCAAAGAACAAATTATGCAAAGATTTGACCCTTCCCTCTACACAGATTTAAGAGGAGAACTAGCTAAACTTCAACAGCAAACCACAGTGCAACATTTTTACAATGAATTTAAAACCTAGCTAACCAAATTTCGTGACATTCCACATGAATTTCTACAAAGCTGCTTTGAATCGGCTTAGAAATTAAAAGGGAAGTAAGAGCCTCTGACCTTCTTCCTTCCCGACATTTCAATTAGCAAGCTAATGGAAGGCAGATTACGATGAACAGAGATATAAATAGAAAAAGCAATCACTCACTAGTAAATTAAACAGAAGATCGAGTGCTTACTACCTACTATGACAAAACAACAACTCAACATAAGCGGCAAATATCAAAGAATTTAATTCAAATAGAAAGAAAAGAAAAGAAGAGGCTTATGCTTCAATTGTGATGAGAAGTACCATAGAGGCATATCTCAGAAGTCCAAGTTATTTTGCAATAGCGTAAATGATGACCACATCAATCAACATGATAATCACCAACCAATGGGTACAAGAAGAAATATTAACAAGCTTCATGTCAATCATTCAATCAGGGTTAAGAAGGGACATATAATTGTCTAATTATATAATAGTCTAAATAGTGAAATAATTCGACCATTGAATTAGCTAAGTATATGGTGTGATTACATAGAATAAGATAATTCATAGTAATAAGTCAGTGGGCACAACAATCTTTTCCAGCCTCAAGTAGATGGACAAACAGAGAAGTTTAGGGGAAAGGATTGCTATAAAGTGAGGATCTTAAGATATGAATTCAGGAATTAGAAAAGGGCACGTCTTAATGGTGACCTTGAGGGCAAAGTCAGTGTGAGGAGGGGAGTAATGATATGAATCCAAATCATCAAAGGGCCAAATTAACAATAAGACTCAAGAAGAAACACAAATTACAAAATAATACAAAATCATTACAACTCTTCGGGATGATTACTGAGAAAGAAGCGAAGAAGTTACAGGGAGATAACAAAATAAAAGCTATTACAGAACCCTTAAGTGCACAGTAATAACAGCAACCAGAGATAAATTCTCCCAAACCAGCCTGCAGATAGAACAAGGGCAATTACAGAGATCAGCTAGAATGACAACAAGCTAACAACAGCATTTAAATACGACCAAAGCATCACCACAAAAGGACGGCCTGTATAGATCAGATCAAAAATCCTGCGAATTATCAAAACTAAGAAGCAAGAGTGGAAATAACCAGATAACAGAGTTCTGACAGAAGAAGTAAAACAACATAATCCATCCAGACTCAAGAATGATCCAGCAGTTGTCACTTAAGGAAATCAGAGCAGAACTCAAGAACGAAGAAACCAAATAACAACAATAACCGCTTTCGTATTCAAGAATGGAAGCCGAGGATATAAAGAAATCAAGAAGCTCGACATCTCAACCAACTTATATTCCATAAAGACAGAAGTAAGCAACCGAAGTAAAACGATCCAGTCTAACAGAAATCAGTTAGACTGTAACAGAAAGTAGTTAGGTGCATAGATAGCTTAGATCCAAGCATAAGAAAGGAAAACAGAAAGTATAAATAGAGATCCAAAGCCAAACAGAGGGATGATCAAGAATTTAAGAAAGAACTTATCTCCTCAGTCTCCCTTCTTCGTCTCTTCCTCCTGCTCTTCTTAGGTTTCCTCGCGAAAATTTCATCGGAGAAACCGCAGTTTCTCCTCCGACTCCTGCCGCATCCCTCTTCCTCCAGGAGCTCTCGACGGCTCGAACAGTCGAACAAAACAACTAAAAAGAGAATTAAGGTCGTTATCATCAGAACTTTCATCCCACGTGAGCGGCGCGCAAGCTTCAAACAAGGCTCATATCAAATCCAGATCAAGCGCGAAACACGCGTGTAATCCACTTACGACATTAGAAGCATCAAGAACCTGATCCAAAACCAAATCCAACGGCGGTCGAAACCGGTTTAATCAGGCGGTTCAAGGACAATTCAAAGCACTCGATCCAAGTGACTAGATCCAACGGAGTAAAAGGCTAAATCCAAGCGGATCGAAGCACAAAACCCTCTCATCTCAACTGTAGGGTTCAGTTCACTCGGTGAGCCCACTCAATTACTCCCCAAAGCGGATCCAAATCCGGAAATAGAACTCAAGCCGTAACTGCAATTGACCTGGACCAATACTCATGCACCTAATTCAGAAAATAGGCCGTATTCACTCAAGCATCACTCAATTTCAGAACTCAGTTCGTATCACCATCGCATACAACAAATGGAATATAATAAAAATGCAAACTTTTAAGGATATATTACTCTGATTATTTAAATTTATTAAACTTATTTTAAGAGGAGCAAATTAAAAATGAATATAAGAGTTGTAGAATTGGATAAGAGAGATTGATCCTTGTGGTTTTTATGTGGAAATTTTGATTATAACAAGACTTTGAGAGATTTCCTAATTAAACAACTTGGAGAGAGAGAGAGAGGGAGAGAGAGAGAGAGAGAAGAGAAGAGAAGAGAGAGAGAGAGAGAGAGAGAGAGAGAGAGAGAGAGAGAGAGAGAGAGAGAGAGATCACATAGAAAAAGTATAACAATGAAACCAAAAGAGTATAACATATTTAAAACCCCTAACAAGTTTGCATCCTCTTCATGTTCTTTTACCATCCAATACAATATTACCCTAGAACTAATTCATGAAATAATTACATGCTATAAGCTATTACCAAAAAAGAGTCAACGTCGACTGGCTACACCAAGTAGGAAAGACAAGATAAGCAGTTACTGAGGATGATCCACAAACCCGAATCTGACCCGTTTATTAAACGAGTCAAAAACTTCAACTTGAATCCAACCCGACTTTCAACCTGATTGACACGACATGACTCAAATGATCTATTTATATATGTATTTAAAGTCAAAATTGAGTCAAATTCATGTTCATGATTAAAAATCGGGTCAATTTTAGGTTGACAGGTCAATTTCGAGTCAAATTCGAATTGACAGGTCAAAATCGAGGTAATTTTGAGTTGGTAGGTCAACCTGAAACCGACCCAAAAATTATTTAGGTCAACCCGAACCCAATAAGGCTAAATGAGAGAGGAGATCATAGAGTAAGATAAAGAAATGTTAAAGAACAACTTAAAAACAAGTCCATCACAAACGATCTCCCCAACCTTTAAGCACCAATACAATCGTCACCTTCCATTATTCTACCTTGAACTCTAGTAGAACTATCTCGCCATTAAACCTTGGCGCATCACCAACATCGAGGACACTAATAACAATCACCTTCATTTATTTTATCGCAACGATTTCTATTCATAGAATGATAATCTCGAAGATAAAACCATCATTCAAAATAACACTCAGAATCATTGAATTTTAATATATTATTGTTAAATCGAACACACACACAGATATTTGAAGAATAAATAAAACTCTAGATTTTTACGAAAAATTAAAGAGGAGAAAAAAAATCACGCCTAATCCAAGAAAAATCTTCCACTATGTGTTTTTGTACAAATTTTCTCGATAACAGATTACATAATTATATATGAAAAGCAACATGAAAATCCTGAATCAGTGTGTTGATGGTTAAAGCGTTAAATGGTGATGATAGTGAAACGGCCTGACGGCCCGGCTGTCGGCGACCAGCGGCAATTGACGATAGTCAGCGATGGCAGCGAATGATCGGCAGTGGCGTCGGCGGCGATGGCCGATCGGTGATGATAGCACGATGATCAGCGGTGATGGCACGGTGGTCGACAGTGGTAATGATCCGACGGCGGTGATGGCGACGAACGACGGTAAACGCGGTGGTCGGCAAAATGGTGGTACATTATGTTTGGAGGATCTTCAAGCCTTAGAGCTCTCTCTTTTCTTTAGCTTGGGCTCCATTCATGTGAAGAATAGGAGACTATTTATAGATTAGAGTAATGACATTTCTGTAAATACATACAAAATTCTCTATCAAAATGATTCTCTTAATCATCTCATACATTTTAAGTATTTGAATGCTTAAATGAAGTTAGAATCAAGAGATCTTGGACTTGTTAGAGTCATCAAGACGCCGATTTGATCATAAATACTCATATGTAACTATTTGTGAATTTGATATCTCAAAGTTTCCAATAATATTTTAAGTGCTTGATCTGGACTAATTTTGACATATGATCAAATTGTTTTTGAAATCAAGATTCGTGCTTGATTATTAGAATTTCTAGTGCCATATCAATTATACTCATCTCAAAATAAATTTTTTTTTTAATTTTAAATCACAACACCTTAACCAAAAGCATTTGTCTTAAATAACTATAAGCTTGACAAAGAAAGCACAACTAGTCATCATACCTAATTAAATACCCGTTATCAAATACCAAGTCTTCTCATCACTCTTCATCCTATTATTATAAATGAATATCTATATATTAAAAAAACGGAAAATATTAAAAAATAAAATTGTTAGGCATGATTCTCGTTTTAACCAAACTCTCTCTAAGCCTTCTTCTTCCACTCTCCATTAGCCGCCCTCGCCATATATGGAAGGTCTAATTCCATATGTCTTCAGAGCCTTGAAGAAGAAGAAGGGCATGAGGTACTATAGGCATCTCTCCTCCGGCGCAGCAGCGGCTACAGGGGAAGACGGGCGTCGCTGCAGCTTCCGATCTCAGGCGGAGGAGATCGGAGAAGGCGAGGCAGCAGAGGATTCCGGCGGCCACAGGAAACATCAGTCGATGGAGGAGTTTACAGCTAAGCCCTTATCGCCGGCAAAGGAACGCAGGTTTGGGAGCTTAAGGTTTACAGCTTGCGTTGGAAGGGGGACGGTAGAAGAGGACGAAGTAGAGGTTAGGAATGAGTTTATGTAGTTTTATTTTTATTTTTATTTTTATTTTTATTTTTATTTATGTGATCTTTGTTATGGATATTAGAAATTTATGATTGATTAAGGGGCCGCTTAAAATTAATTTTTTATTTTATTTTATTTATATTTTAAATCTAAATTAAATATATTTGATGATGATAATTATTTTTAAAAAATACAATAATAACTCTATGATATTTTAAATATTTTTTAAAAATAATATTATTTATATTTTAAAAAACAAACATACTTTAAAAATATATATTATGCAAATAAATTTAAAAAAAATAATATAAGAATAAAAATAAAAAATAAAAATAAAATTGATCCTAAATAACTCCTAAGTTATTTGGATTTGCAATATAATTTGTGAATTGTAAATTTTTTTATTTTTATTTTTTGAAATATTAAATTTGGATTGGAGTTTAAGATATAATTTGGTTGATTTTGAGGGGGCTTACTAAAATTTGTCCAAATTTTAGTATGAACATGAGAATGCAAATATAGGTAAGTTTTTCCTCCATTGATGTTATCTCATAGGCCTAATTTTGAATATATATATATATATGCTAATAAAAATAAAAAATGGACCAATAAAATGAATAGTTAATTTTTTTAAATAATAATGATGAAAAATGATAAACCAAAGATAAGTTCAATGAAAATAGTGCATAAAAAAAAAGAATTTACACCAATAGAATACTCAATCTCTTAAAAAAATAGATAAATAAAGAACGATGATTCATAGAATTTAGACAAATCATTTGAATAAAATTAGTGATGATGCAACCAAATACAATAAAATTAAATAAAAAAACACAAAATTCATGCATATACAGTCCAAAACCCTTTCACCTACAAACAAAAATAATAATATAAAATTTTAATATATATATATATATATATATATATATATATATATATTTATTGTGGAAAGCTGAACGAAGACAAACAAAGTCTCCCTTACCTAATCTAGTCTTTCAAAGGGAATTAGTGATGAGATATTTGCATAATCTCTAATTAAAAAAAGGAGAATTTGCATACATATCATACAATTCTTATATATTTACATATCTAACACCTAATCTTTAATATTTACACACACACACACACACATATATATATATATATATATATATCACCTAATTCTTTAATATTAGGTCAAAAATAGCACCTTTATTCATTTTTTAAAATGAAATGCATCTTTTCAAGTATTGAAAAAGTGTTACATTTGTAAATATCAAACTTTAAGTATTAGATATACAAATATATAAGAATTGTGTGCTAAGTATGTAAATTTCCCTAAAAAAATCAAAAAAAAAAAAAAAAAAGAAAAAAAAAAGTCTCTTATCCCTATTCTAAATAGAATAAGGATGTACAAAATGTTACAAAATAATAAATAATAATTTCAAAATGTGAAAAAAATGAAAACCATTTAAGCTTTCAATGATTACAAGGAAGCTATGTCTTTCAAAGAGTATAGTGAGTAAAATAGAAGTTCAAGACTTTGAATCATTATATATACAAATTTATGTATGTATGTTTGTGTGTATCTTTTAATTACCCAATTTTAATTGTAGACTTTGTTTATTTTACTGTTCTAAGAAAATAAACAAAATTACATATTGAGGCCATGAATTCCATCAAAAAGAATATAATCTCATATATTTTGAAGATCACAATAAGGGGTATAAACGAGTTGATTCGAGTCAAGTTTTGACTTAATCGAGCTATGTTTGTTTAGTCAATGTGGAGCTGGAGCTCGACTCAAATGCTTAAAAAGCTCGATAAGCTACCGAGCCGAGTCAAATCAGGCTCGAACTTGAGCTCAAGCTCAAAAAATTTTCGAGCTTGATTATGAGCCTGAGCTCGAGCTCGTGGCTCAATAAGCCTGGCTTGCAAGATCGTTAACGAGCCGAGCTCGAGTAAACTCGCGAGCCAGTTTGACTCATTTACACCCTTAATCACAACTGCCCAAACAAACATCTTCCAACACCAATTTTGTTGAATCTGAAATTGCATGTTAACTAAAGGCAAAATAGATTACATTACTAATAAAACATGAACAAAACTTCTATTTAAATATTCACAAGCAAATAAATAAACATGATTAGATTGTAACATACAAATTTTAAGAGAATTTACATACATACCACACAATTCTTATGTATTTACATATCTAATATTTAAACTTCAATCTTTACATAACATCAAAATCTTTAATAATATCATACAAAAAGAAAATGATAAATATAAGAATTGTATGGCATGTCTATAAATCTTCCAAAAATTTATTATTTTGTTCTAAATAAAGCCATTAGCCTATTGAAGATGGAGGGCTATATTTGAGAGAACTAGCAGACAAACTAGCAGGAATCCTAAGTCCAACTGCCTGGCCAACTACTGAGAGCCATGAAACTAAGTAATTAACAGCATTAGGGCTTCCTTGAAGAACTCCATTAAGGAGCAACTTCATCCACTCACTTGTTCCACAAGGATGTAACATGTACCATGGTCGATGCAAATAAGGATGTTCCTGTTAGAATCATAAAGGACTCTTCTTATTTTTATTTTTTGCAATCATTAGTATCATTTTAATTCAAATTGTATTACTTAGGTCCGACCGATTCTTGCAAAATGGCACTCTAAAAGCTATAACTAAGCATGTGAATGAAAGAATTCATAAACTTATTTAGAGTCTGTTTGGAGAAGGTAATTTTATTGTAAAGATGATTATAAAATTGTTGTGAGAAAATGATTTTTTTGAAAAATAATATTAAGTATTATAAATATTTTCTTTATAAAAAAAAGTAAACAATATTTTAATATATTTGATTTTCAAAAGCAGCTTTCGACCACAAAAAGTTTTGAAAAGCAGCAAAAAAATAGTAGCCAAATAGACGTGTGGCTGTGATTTGAAAAATAAACAGTGAGAAAGCTGCCCCAAATAGACCAATTAGGATAAATATTCATAAGATTCTTAGATAGCATTTCAAAGGATTAGATTTAAAGTCCATTACTGTGTGGTTATACTGGAAATATACACTTTAAAATTATGCAAATGATGATTCTTAATATCATACATTCACTTTTAATTTATGTTCATTATTTCTAGTTGGAAACTAAAAGGCACAAAAGTAGAGAAGGAAGAAAGAAGATTGAAATACCTCCAGTGTAATAAATGTCCATTTTGATTCTTTTAAAAGTTTCAGTGAGTATTCCGGCAGGTCCTTTTGGATGTCGTCCAAGTCTAGAGGTTGTCCATCTATATAAATTAAAAAAAAATGGATTTTTAATCGGAAGATTTACATACATACTACACAATTCTTATGTATTTGCATATCTAACACCTAAAGTTTGATCGTTACATATATAACAATTTTCCCGTGCATGAAAATGTATATTTTACTTTAAAAACTAGTGATAGTGGTATTTCTGATATGATCTTAAAGATTTAAATATTATTAAGTAAAAAATAAGTTTTATATATTCGATATGTAAATAAATAAGAATTGTGTGGTATGTATGTAAATGCCCCTACCAGGCACTTGACTTTCAGATGAAACAGTTGAAAAAAAAGAAACATGTACCAGATTGGTGTCCATGAAAATAAAGAACTGGAGCTCTGTAAGAAAAGCTGTATATGATATGAAAGTCATAAGCATGAATCAAACTGCTGGGAACCAGAACCTGAAGGGCAAAAATATAAACATTGTATAATGTTTGTGACAAACATCTTCAGAGTAAAGGCATAAAGTAGTTTGCTTTGTGATTGAAGAGAGAAATGAACAAGGAATCCATTTGTTCAAGTAGTTTTGAAAACAGTAAGACAGTATAGCAACAACAGAAAATACAGTTGAGAAAATATAGAAAACAATTAAGAACAGTGGAGAACTAAGCATAGGGCCTCCTAATCAAGGCTAAAGCTTCTGCTCAAAGTATCTTACTTTGCACCATAAAAAAACAGTTGATCTAATAACTAAACTAACATAAAAACTAGAAAGTTTTACATACATACCATACAATTCATACGCATTTACATATCTAATGCCTAATGTGTGATATTTACTTATTTATCACTCTCCTATGCTTGAAAAGATACATTTTACTTTTAAAAAATTAATGATGATAGTATTTTTGATGTGATATTTAAGATTGATGCATTATATATATGTAAATATTAAAATTTGATGTTAGATATGTAAATACATAAGAATTGTGTGGTATGCATGTAAATTCCTGAAAATACTATAAAATAATTATTGAAAGATAGATTTGAAATCATACCACAGTGGCGCTATCTACTGGCTGTTCTGCTTCAAAGAGGTCTTGACTGCTCACAAGATCCTAAAACAAATTGTTGTTACGGGTCAGGCGCCGATCATTTTTATATAATCCAGTTAAGTATTTCCATCTCATTATCAAGATATCATGTCATTTACAAACCTTGTTTGATTTTATATGGTACACATTCTCAAGAGATAGGTATCCTTCCTGCTAAATACAATAAAGTTATTTAAGCATGAGAGACAAAAAAATATGAAGAGGCTTTTACATACACAACACCTAATTCTTATATATTTACAATTTAATCATCATCCTATCTTAATTTTTCAAATTAACACCTAAATATTAAAATTCATAACAAAAGCCCAACCCAAAATTTTCATTTTGTAAAATTCCCAACAATTTTATTATGGTACGTACAAATATATGAGTTTGATAGATGTAAAAAATAAGAAAGGTGGTTATCACTTACACATGAAACACCTGTTAGTACTCTTTTATAAGGTATCCAGGTCCAATTTGGAAGAGTAGTATTTGCACTTTCCCATTGTTCACAGAGTTCCTTCGCGGCGACCAAAAAATCATCGACGGAGATAGTTCCATTGGATATAATCTGTTCTCCCATTTGCAATCAAGCTTCTTAAAATTAAAGCATGGCCAGAATTAGTCTAAGAAGGTTACTCATGAAAGCAAGATGGTAGAAGTTTAACTATGACAGCACAGCCAGAAAAAGGCGCATGCCTTGCATTTCCTACAGAAATTGCGAGGAAGGAAACATGATTCTATCTTGTTTTTGGGTTTTGATCAAAAGCGAGTAGTAGTTTCTTTGATCTAATAGCTTGTCTCTTGCAATTAGTCAAAAGAAATTTAGATGAATGATTCATGTTAAGGTTCAAGAAAGTAATGCACATGATAGAAATTTCATAAAATCAAAAGAAATTAAGATAATAGCAAATCCACCAAAGCACAATCCCCCCCCCAAAAAAAAAAAACACTAAAAGAAAATGAAAATAAAAGATGAGGAGAAAATAAAGAATACAGTAAAAAAGTATCAAAACAATAAAAATACCATGCATGTAATAACAAGAGATGGATTCTCCCAAGGTTTTTCAGAGTCTCACACTTGATCAAGGTTGATATTTTCGAATAATTTCTACATTCATAGGAGTTTTTGTTAAGCCATAGAAAGCTTTTTTGAATGTCTCAGAACCTTAGATATAATCACCAAATAGAAACAAACAAAACCCAAGAAAGCAGCCACCAAAATGGAGGATCCTACTTCAACGAAAAAGCAGCTGCTTTGTCTACTGCATAGGATCGACCTTCAGAATGCATTATTGTTTGAACAATTTCGATCATAGAAGCGATTGAACTTTCGGGTTTGGTTACTTTGGCCCAAATGCATGTATGACTCCTGGATCATAAGTACGATCAGTGCTGTTTCAAAAATTTTGTTGAGTTCTAATGGCTAGCTGATTTAGGCGAGTTGTAATTTTACATCCGACATTCATCTTGCTGATCAACTAAAGTACGGAGCTTCTCAACTCCTCAAATCAAATATGCGAAATTTCTAGGTTCTGCGTGCAGCCATTGCACTAGATAGACTATAAAGAATCAATCATCGGAGCAAATATGTAGGTACAAGAAAATTGTCAATTGAATCATGGTACCTCCACTGCTCACTGTCCACTCATTTTCCATCAGTCATCTCAATTAAACCATCAAATGTTAAAATCAAAAAAATCATTTATATGATACAGATAACCTAAGTAAGCATTGGCTTCTGAACAAAGATGGCTCACCTTATCGCGATAGCTTTCTGGAGAAGATCGACTGGAGAGAACCGGCGAACTGGACATTGATTAAATAAAGCTTCAATGTTATTGCCTAACCGTTAATTTTTTTACGTTTAACCGTGGGTATTTTTATTAATAAATTAAAAAAAAAAAGAGGATTTACGTATAAATCACATATTTTTATATATTCACACATCCACCATCAAAAATTTTAATTTTAAAATCACATTACTAACTTTTTTAAATAAAATATAATTTTTATACATAAAAAAGTATATATATATATATATATATAATACATTTTTATTATTAATTAATTATGTAAAAAAAAATTCTAAATATTTTTCTTAAAAAAAAATAAGATAACACTTCTCATAATTTGATTTGATTATGAGATATCTTACATTCTACCAAAATGATACTCTAAAATTATTTACTTTAGTTAACTAATGAGGTTAAGTCCATGATTAGTGGTAAATTACACACTCACTTAATCTACATCATAGACATTCACTTGAAAGATTACATAAGGCTAATACATATATATGATACTATATTACTAAAAGACTCTGACTCTAACACTCTGACTAGAAAGACTAAGAACTTCATTGGGGCTTTTTTTAGTGCGTTTTTTTCTTTGAGAGCGTGAATTTTATTTTTTGATCTGAATATTGTGATTTTTAAAAGCTGTTTTAAATCTCATTAAATCGTTTTATTTATTTTAAAAAGCAAATAACTTTTTAGAAAATACTTTTAAACCAACTTCTTAAAAATCTAAAAAGCTTCGCCAAACGAAACCTAAATATTCTAATTTAAAAAAGTCAAACTAATCATTCACCTAAGAAGTTCAAACTTAATTAGTTTTTATCGAAAGTCCTTAAACTTCACACGATCTAAGATGAAAGACCGCACCAACCCATCTTCATAACAATCTATAACCCCAGTTAGTGAATTCAATCTCTTAGATCATAATTAATTGCTTAGACACTCATTTATAATAATCTACACACATTATGTATATCATAATTCTAACACTTATACACACTGAGTTATTTTAAAATCAAACAAGTCTTAACTCTTCCCATTTGTTGGGAGTTAATGTTCAATTGGTAAATATGATTGAAACATTGCATAACATTCTATGACCTCATAAAGGATGGCTAGATATCTACTATGACTATAAGTAATATTTGCCCTAAAATTCTTTTATATTTACATTTATATAACACCTAAATTTTTAACATTAATAAAAAAATATAACTAATATTAATTTATCTAAAATAAACTACATATTTTTTATGCACAAACTTTGATGCTATATAAATATATTGAAATATTTAACCTTGGCATATAAGAATAAACAATCTTGTAGCATAAATCTAAGCAAAAGATAATTATTTAAATAAATTAATATATTTATATAACACTAAAATCTTTAATTAACATAAAAAATAATCACTAATATTATTTCATCTAAAATAAAAAGATTCAACCTTCACTTACAAGAATACATCTAAATCTCCCCCAAAAAAACCCTTTAAAACAAGATGACTATTTGTAGTTGCTTAACTTATTTATTTACACAATCTTGCAGTATAAAAATGAACAAGCGACAAATATTTGAACCAAAGGAAATGAATCTATATAATAAAATATAGAGAGAGAGAGGAAGAGAGAGAGAGAGAGAGAGAGAGAGAGAGAGAGAGAGAGAGAGAGAGAGAGAGAGAGAGAGGGGGATAGAGAGAGAGAGAGGGAGGGATAGGAAGAGAGAGAGGGTCTTAGACATCACCATTTTCAGGATAGAAATGTAGGTCAGTGTCAGTGGGGAAGGATGGAGGTGTTCCAGGAGGGATGCAAGCGGCGCCCTGCTCTCCAGCAAATCGACATAAGCTTTCAGCTTCCCTTAAAATATCATCGACGTCTATTTTCCCACTGAGCTCATTAATGAACTTGAGAAGCGTGTCAAAATCCATGCGCTCGCTGATTATTTCTCTGCGGTATTTCTTCAGGATGGCCACGCATATGTACAAGTGGAAATGTTCTGAGATGTGGTGTGTCCATAATACCTCCCATAGGCGCAATATATTCTCACTCAAATTCCCTGAAATGAAATTAACAGTTTCATGCTAGATGAACAACTTGACCTTTAATCTAATAACCTTATTGGGTGTAAGGTTTAATTTAGAAATTTACATATGCTAACCTTCGATTTATATATTTGTCCAAACTTTAATATTATAAAATTTTACACTTTCCATAAAGGTGTATTTCACATAGAAAAAGTAACAAAGGTGTTATTTTTGATGTAATAATAAAGATTTATGTGGTATTTAAATAAAAATTAAAATTTGAATGTGAAATATTATCATCGTAATGATGTATAAAATCCTCAATTTAGTATCTTAAACTCTCTCACTATTTATATGTGGCGAACTAATCTCAAACTATCATATTTTTCTAATTTGGTCTTTGATTATATAAAATTTGTCGAAAATGATCTCTCGCTGACTAAATTGAGATAAATTTTGCATCACTATTTTTCTATGAGGGATCATTTTGGATCAATTTAATATAATCGGGGATTTAATTCGAGTAATGTGATACTGTAGAATTAAATTGGCCCCACATGCAAATAGTTGGAGAACCATCTAGAGAGAGAGAGAGAGAGAGAGAGAGAGAGAGAGAGCTAATACCATAAAGAATCCCATGAACTAAAGCAAAGCAGCTGAATGACACCAAACTTAAAAAGAAGTAAAACACTTAATAATTGAGCTAATATGATGCTTACCGTTTAAATTGTATGAGAATCCAACGAAAACAGTAGTAGTAGTTTAAGCAATCTGCTTGAGCAAAGTAGTTATGCAATGGGGGATCCAGAAGCTCCACCAACTAATAAGAAGGAGAAATTCCAATAAATGATAAAATAACTTCTAAAAAAATGATACCTCACCACTTGAGGATTTTATTAGGGCTAAATATAGAATAATGAAAAGCGTTATAATTATATAAAACAATAGGGTTGTTATCGTTAGTATATTAAGAAAGTAATATTAGTGAAAGATCATTTTGGAGGAAATATTAGGGCTATATCTTTTGCATCCCCATAATAATAAATATTCTCATAATTATTTATTTTCTTATTGTAATCCTTTTGTTTGCTTAGGTATTAGAGAACAAAGCCCTAATTGTCATTCAATCTTCTCAAACAAGTCCTCCTCTTTCTTGACATTTCTCCTCTCAACATCATTGTGGTCGCCTCATACCTTAGTTATAATCGTTTGCTATCTCTTTCACTTGACACTTGATGCTCTCACCTTCCACTTGTATGTCACAGATTACTACTCTTGCATGTATTGCCTTTATCTTTTCACCCTCATTGCCACGGTCCTAAGCATGCCATTACAATGCTTACATGAGCTAATGAAACTTGAACTCTCCATCTCCAAGATTCGAAGTTTCTCTTCAGCAATCTCTCTCAAGTGTCGTGGATTTTCATCAACTCTTATCAATACTAAAATCTTTTGTGCCATCGATATCATTATAAAATATAATATTCAAGGTATTCAACAACTACTTATATTTATCAAGGTGTCATGGATTCTTCATCACCTCTCATAAATACTAAAACATTATGGACCATCGATATTACTATAAAAATTAATATTGCAATGTATGATTTGTGGTTGAGAGCTTTTCATTGTTGGTTCTCCACGAAACTCCATCATCTTGTCTAAATAGCAACGACACCATCAAGATTTATAAATGAGAAATTAGATTATGTCTTCATTATTTGGTTACTCAATAATCTTAAACTTTCTATTCTATCCACTATCATCTATCAAGATTCAACCAAAAAGATATAAAACTTTAATTGTTCCACTTATTTTCAGGAGGTTAATATTTTACATGTTTACAATCTTTGCTAAAAAGTTTTTCTCTCAAGCAAAAAAATATGCATTTCCAATAATACCATAGCAATTTTTGTAACAAATTGATGAGTTAACCCAATATTGACACTTCACAAACAGAGTGTTTATCACTGATAAATTTATCTTTGTTTGCATAATGCCTTGCAAGGTAAGAACTATCAGTTAATGGTCTCTATCAGATTCTTCATATCATAAGTTCTCTAGCCCTCAATCTCAAGCTCCCGATCAATCATATTTGGCAATTATCTTTAAGGGTGGAAAAGATAATCATGCTCAAGGTGACAAGACTAATATTAATCTTGATAATGACCAAAATACTTTTTTCCGTGAAGTAATCACAATCGTATTAATCATCCTCTCAAACATATTAAAAGAAATTCATTATCCCTCCGCTGATCAACATGATTCCATATTTGACCTAATTTTAACTACCACTCTTGTTGCCTCCTCTTCTAGATTGGTTTCTATTTCTCAAGAAGCCTTTGATGAAAATTCAAGTCACAAACATGTCATTGACTCTCATACTGTCTCTTCCTTTTGATCCGTTGCAGTTATTTATATTTATATGTTTTAGATTTAAGTATCTAATCACCACTTATCTTAATCTATTCAAAAATTCTCTTGCTCATGATTCCCACTCTCCCCATTCTGAAAAAAGTAATACACATCCCTCTAAATCTCTCTCATTTAGAGATTCTATATGTCCCACAATTTTTTGTCAATTTCCTATCGCTTCATTATCATACAAAAACTCATAATTATTAAACAAGCTTTTATCCCTCTTATTGTGTCTTTCAAGATCTTAGCTCTAGGAAGATGATCAATGGAGATGCTGAAGCTAATAATACATGCTAAACTATTAGTTCTCCTTTACCCTCTCTTCCATCACTACTCCAATTCATTGGCACGGCATTGCGAGTAAAGAACCAAGAAAAAAGTGGGTGGAAGCCAAATTTCAATCTTCTGACATTACGCACATCTTGTCTCAGGTAGTCATTGTGTTAGCAAAATTAAAAAGGACAAGTGCAATTTATTTGGATTCTTTTACAAGCAATGATGCTTGACTAAACTCTAAGTGCTGAAATAGACCCATTAGGCTCAATATTACATCTCTTGAGGAGTTCTACGTAACAAGACATTATAGTGTGGGAATAAAATGTGCATACATAGATCTCAACTCACCCCCTTATTTGAACTTGATTTATTTGATTTACAGAACAAGACATCCCATATAATGAACGTCCGTGTGGCAGGGTTGCAGCAACTGTCGGATGTTAGAACGTTTTCATTCTAACTGCGTAGTTTTGTTGACTTGATTCTAACAAATTAAAATAAGGGGCGAGAAAATGAAAACTACTTGAACAACCAACATGACCTTCTAAAGCCTATAAATAGAAACACTGAATAGGGACTAGGCAGCACGGGATCAAAAGCTTGTTCCTAGAATATACTTTCAAGCTAAGAACTAGACCACATCCGGATAAGGTAACTAGCCTACTTGGTTCTTGTAAACATCCCATGGTCTCAAATTTGTTCAGCCTCCCTCTCAATACAATCATTCTTGTCTTCTTTTATCTCTTTCCACCATAACTATGATTCTGCAATTTGAGACATTATCTCTTTTTTGATCATGGTCTCACAAAGGAATAACTACAATAACCTCATATTATTGCAATATAAAATGGTAAAAAAATTAGGACATGTAAAAAAAAAAAATTGTTGTGTGAAAACGATCAAAAAGGAAAATATTTTGGCCATTTTATAACTTCCATGTAAGTATATAAACATGTCTACACATTTTGTCAAAGATACCTTAATTAGGTTAAGACATCAAAGACGAGTTACCACAACTAAAAAGTTGCTCCACCCAAAAACTTAATATTCCTTTTTGGCACAAAAAACTATCTTTAAGATGTTAAATTGCAGTCTGCCAATCATGAAGTACTAAGATTTCATAGCATCATGAAGCCTCTCTCTCATTCTTAACTTCCAAACATAGCCAAATAGCTAAAGTATCAAAGCTGTAGGTTCAGCCCCTTCATTATTGGTACTCTTAGTTGCTAGGTCTTTCAAAACTTTTCTCCAGCGTTTTCTGAAATCAACAACCTCTAGAGTCTTCACACAAAAGTAGCATGCATAGAAATCATTAACCTAGTCACCTATAAATGCCATATTTGACTATCTAGAATTAGAAAAAAAAAACGAAACAAATTTATGCACTACGTGCCAGTGTTAGAAAGTAAAACCAAATACCCAGTAATCATGATCAATCTGAATCATTTTTGGTAAATGTCGTAATATCAATTTTAGAAATATTTGAAAGTGGCAACAACATATATGAAAGGTTAAAAGATAAAATACATACATAGGACAAAACGTTCTTTGAAGTAACAATAGCAAAACCACAGGACATTATAGAACAAAAGTAAATTGCGACCAGATAGCTTCCAGGCTTCCTAAGATCAAATTAATGTCCAAAAAATAGCCAAGAATACCTTAGACAGGGCAAAAAGTTGGGAATGCATGCCACTTTGGTCACGGTTGAAGTTTGGCCCCAGGCGTTCCATAAGCGCCACGAAACACCAAAAGGATTCAGACTCGTCCTCTATCACAAACAATATGGGTGATAAAAGATCACTCATTCCCTGGTAGTAAGGAAATTGATTAAATAATTTAGCAAACAATTCAGATTATATTTACATGGAAAATGAAAAAATCATGATCATTTAAGAGGGATCGCATTGTATTATAAAAGTTGAGCTTCACTTTTACTGTTTATGCTTCCATCAAAAAATAATAATAATAAATTATGAATATCTCAAAATACTTGACCAGTAACTTTAATATAAAGTGCAAGCACAGATAAATAACCAAATGAGAGTACGAATTTCCCCGTGCAACAAAATCAGTGCTCAAGTAGTCAATACACTTGGAAGATTTGGTACCGTCATAAAGCCAAGATTGATCGCCTCTAACTATTATATAAATAAGCAAAACTGTAGAAGGAAAACAACAAGATATAGTGACCTGGTTCCCGGGAACTAGAAAACAAATACTTGTTTATATCTCTCAGATCGATGAAGAAAAACTAATATTGTCTTGACAGAAGTTCACAAAAAGTTAAATCAGAATACAGGCAGGTATAATATAAATTAGAGGTTATACAGATTTTAATCTAAGTAGTCGATAAGCAGTAAAGATCTAGCAATTTATGTAGACAACTCATCTTGGAAGAGAGAGACAGGTGTAATCTTTTCATCTTAAAAAAGAAAAAAAAAATCAAGATCTCATTCATCAAAAAAGAAAATTTGTGTATGGATATGTTGGTACGGAGGAGTTTTTTGTAAAATTACTGTGTTTGACAGGAAAATTAGATCGAGTCAAAGTCTACTCAACTCAAGATGATTCGATTACAATTTCAATTGAAAGTCATAAATTATACATTGAAATTATTTACCTACATCTTGTAATATAAATTATACATTTTATACAAGGGCTTTTACATAACAATCACCCTATTCTTCTATATTTACAAATTAACCACCTTCAATATTAATTTTTCAAAATTGACTTTAAAATATTGAAATTCATAACAAAAACTTAACCCATATTTTTCATTTTTATAAAATTTTCAAAGATTTAATCGTGACACATGTAAATATATTCGATAGTCAAAAAAATAGAGGGTGATTAAATTGTAAATAGACATGTATTAGATGATTGATTTGTAAATTTCCCTTTATACAAATACTCATTTTGAGCAAGATTTTGAGTCAATTAGAACTATATTTCGACTAGATCTTGAAATTGACTCATGTGAGGAAGGCCTTCAAGAAAAGAGAACAATAAACAGCCACAGATGTTGCAGCTAGAATGGAGGAACGACAAATGATAAACATGAAGAAGGTTCAAGGTTTAAAAACTGCATATGGAGTTGATAAACTCTGTAAAGAAAAGATGGAAAACATTATAAGGGACTGTAAGATCATTAGGAAGAAACAGAAGGAAAAAAATTATGCAACAAATGCGCTGCACCTGTGGCTGAAGCATATCAGTTTACAAGTCTTGAGTAAACGAACAATGAAAGAGAAAAAAAAATTCAAACCTTCACAACAACAACAAAAGGAAGCTTAACACAGCGAATAAAGTACAAAATAGGCTAAGCAAAAGAAAAAATATGGATCAGAAAGCAATGTTCAGTAAGAGGGATTTGATGAAACCAGATTCCTACTTGGACAAATCAATGACTGACTTTAGTTTAGGCATCGCTGACAAATAAAAGTCTAAAACTCAGGGCTAATCTTTGCACTAAACATTGGGGCAAACATTTTCACCCTCTTTTTTACTTCACCTCCTCCCTATATTTTCTTCTGCGCCTAGAAATCCAAAGACACTTACTGATTTTGTAAAGCAAATTCATGCATTTTGGAAATTTAAGTATTTGATTAGCTGCATTTCAAATGCAATATATTTTATCAATAAAATTCAAATTCACCATCTAATTCATTTTTTTATGTCTTTGAAATTCATTCAATTTGAGTGGTTTTCAAATACACTACAAATTCTCTCTTGGCCATCAGCCACTTCATCTCCCACTGCTAGCTACCGCCACTATATTACTTTGCATGACTTTGCTTTACCACACAAAAAAGTAAACTCCTACATTTGTGGTGTTCTCAATCAAACAATCTGAAAGTATTACAAATACATTACTTTTATTTTATCATGCATTGATTCTTCAACCAACCAAACAGCCGCTTAGCTAATTTTGAAATCTACACAAACAAACACATGAGATCAATCTTAATAAGACATTAACAAGTGCCACTAGTTGCAATTATGGAATTGTCGAAAGTTACATATTTCCAAGTATTTCTACTAACAAGACTCTCAACTACATGCTTTTGCCGATCTTTCATATCATTAGATCTTGTAGTAAATTAACAATTTTGTACTTGGAACACTATGAATCAACCAGCGTTTCATCTGACAGAAAATTACAGCGTGAAGTGACCCCAAGTAGGAAAGTTATGGAGACTAATACAGCTCAGAATCATGCTCTTAAACATCATTATTTTCATCTCAAAATAGATCAACGAGGAAGATTTCCAACTCACCTGACAATAACCTAAATCGAAATTATAAAATGAATATGTCAACAATATATCATGTAGAAGCTTCACATGTGGATTATCATCTCCATCATAATATGCGACAGATCTATCAGTTCTGACCTAGAAGAATGAAGAAAGTAAAATCAATAGAAAATAAAATCTAAACCAGTTAAGAAAAATACTTTAAGAGATTCCATATGTTCAGAAGAATGAAACAAAAATCATATAGCTCCTCATTACCACGTCTTTCTCAATAAGACCCCTTCGTTCTCTGAACTTGCTAAATCTCTTGGCTTGGATCGTTGAGATACTCTGCATCATTCATTAAGATTAGATGTAACAGCTAAACTGGAAATGCTCTGATAAGGAAGACTAAACCAATCAAATGTTTCCATGAAGAAGATCGGATATTAATGTAAAAAATTTTACTACAATAATTAAAGCAATCTACCAAATGATTCTAGGGTGTAAACCACTTCAGCAGATAAAATGATGCAAACTTAGATATAAATAATGACCCATCATTCTTATTGGAGAATGGCATGCAATACTGATGTCATTTATTTGCATGACAATGATAACAGAAGAAAAAGAGTAACCTATATAGAAAGAAAAACTATTGTGTATTTTTTAAATTCATATTTAGTCTTCTTTAAAAAATTAATTGCATACAGCCTTCTGAAAATAAGTAGATTAAAATACGATCCTCCACCCAAGTTTTAGTTAAAACAAGGTTTAAATGGGTTATTGTTTTGGACGCTAAATCATCTACTAGAAACAGATCCCCTTTAAAGTGTTGTTAAACATATTTTATCGTTTTTCTTGCATTTTGCTCCATCAACATTGTTTGGCACAATAAATCAGTAGAAAGGCATCAGTTAAAAGTTGAAGTTTATTCGCCAGTAACAAAATTTTCAGCTGCCCAATGCACAACAACAACCCTTTATCCCACTACATGGGATTGAATACATGAATCCTTATTCTCAATTATATCCTATTAAGTGTTAAATTCTCATATAATAAAATAAGCTCATTTTTATACTTTCTAATAAAATCTTTTAGGTCTAGCTCTACCTTTCTTCATGTAGAACGAATCTAATTCATCTATCCTCCTAACGAGTAAATCAGGGCATCGACGTTTTATGTAACCAAACCATCTACTCTACTAAGTCCTAACTGGGTCAGACAATGACTCGCACATTTAGTCTTAGCTACCACTGGAGCTACTCCAACCCTTTCATGTAATACCAATTGCATAACACCGAATGGAAAAAAAAAACAACTGCCATACCAAATGAGAACTAAAGACCCATTATTAACTTGACAGAGAGTTACAATATTGATGTGTTCATATAATAATACTTGCAGAATAATAAAAATCAATCTGAATATAAAATAATCCTTTACTGCTTTTCAAAAAATGAGTAGATTAGAAGAAAATAACTCAAATTGCCCATGTTTTAGTAAGAAATGTCTCAAATTGCTTATTTATTTTAATGTTCAATAACCTGGCAATGGATTCAGGAAAAGCATCGCTAACATTGTGTAGGAAAATCCTCCCTAAACATTGCTTGTCATGATTTGCACTTTTAATTTGAAATCAATCAGCGTTAGGTATAAGTTGGAAGTTCAGTGTTATACACCGACCACATAATTTCCAGCACCACATGCAACCCCATACACCCAATAGGCACCACAATTTGCCATGCCAAATGAGAATTAATGATGCATTAAAGAATTACATGAAATATTAATGTGCTTACCTGTTATAAAAATACATGGAGAAGAAATTGAATGAACAAACAAAATAAAAAATGTATTGCCTTT